>JACDOX010000009.1:1971754-1997484 GCA_014549065.1 Cardinalis cardinalis | reverse complement strand
GGGTGTCAGGACAGATGCCTGCCTGCTCTGTGCTCTGCCCTGGGTGCCAGGACAGACCCCTGCCTGCTCCCTGCCCTGCCCTGGGTGTCATGACATACCTCTGCCTGCTCTGTGCTCTGCTCTGGGTGCCAGGACACACCCCTGCCTGCTCCTTGCCCTGCCCTGGGCGCCTGCAGCCCGACCCTTCCTCCCTGGTGCCCCCTGAGGCTGCCCAGATGGGGTGGGCAAGGGACTGAGTTCTGGGTCAAAACGATTGCTTGAAATGTGACTGTGCTTGAATTTCCTCTCACAGCAAGATAAGGAGCAAATTCTGAAAATGACAAATGGAAGGGAAAGTTGACTTTTTTGTTCTACGTGGTAATTTCCACTCAACGCCCATGTTGTTGGTTTGGGGATTTTTGATGGTCAGAGTTGCAGCATTCTGCTTCCTTTAAATAATCCCACCCTGCAAAGGGGGGAAATTGCAATGATTCTGCTTAGTAGCAAGGATGCCTTTCCATCTCAGTTTAATCCAAAATAAAACTGGTAGTTTTGCAGCCTTTTACGTGACCTGTTTCATGACTCTGCTGGGCTCGGTGGTAGCAAACCAGTAGCAGAGTCTTTCCTTTCTCTCGTGCACTGTTTCTCACACAGACTCATGAGGAAGTGTATCAGGAGATGAGAAGGACATGACAAAAGAGAGAGAGGCCTCTGAACCCCATCAAAAGGTGTCTGTCACAGAATGTCCTGTAAAGCAGCTTTAAACCAAAAATACCAGAGATGTAGCACCTACCAAATGACCTGACTTTTCCATGTATCTGAATTTTTTATATTCTTAATTACAAATTCATTTTTGCCAGGGCTGAGCTAAAAGATTTACAACAGAAATAATTTCGCAAGTAATGGATCTTTATTTAGCTCTGCTGGATTTTATAAGGAAGAAAAGAATTAAGACTTTTTTTGAGGAAACTCTTTCCTGACAGTTGTCAGGTAAGCTTCAGGTCTTTAAAACAAAAGCTATGTTACTGTTTGATTAAATTATTATTTTAGGGATGTTTAGGAAAATAGGATTTAGAGAAGGGGTTTACTTATAGGTTTTTTGTTTACTTTTTCTAGGAACACCAATATAGGAGAACRATAGAATAAGTTAAGACAGAGTGGCTTAAAAGAAGGAAGGAAAAATCATACTGCTTAGAAAAAAAGTCAAAGTATGGTGACAGCAACAACAAAATAGAGGTAGAAGGGAACGATAATACAGAAAAATTAATCCTGAATTGAAGGTGAGCTTTTAAGTCAGCTTCAGTAACAGCTGGCTGCATAAAAAGGTGGATGAAAAAAAACTGATGCAGAAGTTATTGTTTGAAATAGAAAAAATCAGAACAATTCTTAAAAATTTGTCTGATTTATAGATATTCCATTAAGGGGCTATATTTGGATTTTTAATAATTTGAGATATACTGAAATGATAATTGAAAATATTGGTTTAATATCTTTGAGTCAGGATTCCTTGTTGTCAGACATCACAAAACTCCTCTGTTTTTCTGTGTTGTCAACAACATTTGCACAGAACATGGAAGCTGGCACAGTCTGATGAAGAGTGCTTCCTCTCTGACTTCCGCGTGCTGTTAATGAAACAAATATATGTAACAATTAGCAATTCAGTCTATAAATGTATTATAGTTTCTCATATTTTGAGGAAGAGGTCCAAAAGATTAATTCCATATTTCTTCACCATCCAGGAGCTGGAAAAGGGGTGTTCCTCCTCCCTCTCAGTGTCTCAGTGGAGTGGGCAGAGGGTATTGGGTGGGCAGAGCAGCACCGAGCAAGCTGCAGCCAGGCATCAGATTCAAAATCACTCCTGTAGTAAAATATGCTCTTTTAGAAAATACTAGCATTTGATTCATTCTCTTTTCTTCCTTAATCCCCTTCCCTTTTATTTCTGTTACATAAGAAGCCTAATTGTTTTTAGAATTCACATTATTTCTTTTCTACAACATATTCACCTCTCTGCATCATGCACTAATCCCAAAATATCTGTTATGTACCAGAAACAGCAAATGGCAGTTTTGTGTTCTGTTTTAGTTTCATGCTATGTTTTTTTATTATCTTTTCTAGAGGCTTCTTTCTGCAGCCTCTTGTCTAAATGCTGCCCAGCAATCCTGTGTATTCACTGGATCTGGGACACAAAATCATTCCCTTAATTCCTGTCTCTGATTACTTTCTGTTTCTGACCAGTGTCTGGAGCTGAAGCACACAGAGTTTATGCATTTCATTTGCTGTGCAACTGAAATCTTTTATCAGCCAAGAATTAAAAACAAAAAAAACCACACCCAGACCTCTTCTCAGCAGCTGTACAGGAGAGGGCACAGTCTTGGGGAGCCATAAAGTTTTAAATTCTCTGCAGATGCTCCAAAGTGAGCCTGTGCTTTAATCTGTATTATGTTATACTGATCTGAATATTCCTGTGTCTAAAAGTTAGTTAAATTTTGTGTGAAAGGCAATGGGAAGGGAAGTGTTGGTAGGAGTGGGTCTGTATCAGGGAAAATTTGTCTTACAAAGGTCTATAGAAATAAACCCAGTTGCAGAAAGATAAGTATGTATTTTTCTTAATGGCTTTTATCAGCAAACCTAAACCTGTGTGTAAAATGCCTGGAAATGTGGTAAAATCTGTGCATAAAATGCCAAGATGTGTCTATAACTCAGGTCTTAAACATCAACTGCATTATACGAACCAGGCATTTAAATGACTGCATCCAACACTATTTGTTTTGTTTTACAAATTTCCTTTCATATACTTTACCAAATCTTTATGGAAATAATTAACTGAGAAGTGAAAAAGTGATAAGATTCAGAACAGAGATAAGCTGATATTAGCTGTGCTCAAATTTGACAAAAATTATCAAAGCCTTTAAGAGATATGAGATGCTCTGTGGGCAACTGATGGCCTGGCCCTGCCTGCTGGGGGAACGAGAGTCTATCTTTTAAAAGAAAACTCTAGATGAGCAGGTGAGGATATAAAATAGAAATAATTGATTTGGCTTAGAAACTATGGTGAAACAATCACCTGAAGGCATTTTAAAATCCATTTGTGGCCCTAAATGGGGTGTGGCTTTGCCTATAGGAGTTACTGAAGCTGTCTAGCACTAGGGCTGTTTCTGTAAGTCTGAGTTGAGGAGCACCAGAGGTTTCCTGGCAAAGGAGCACAGCTCTGCAGAGCTGTCAGAGCAGTCCCTGGTGTGCATTTGGCCAGGACTGACTTGCAGACTTTGAGGCAGCTCTTTGGGATCACCTGGGAGACAGCACAGGCCAGGTGATTCTATGGGGCTGGATTCAGCCAGGTGATTCTGAAGGGGAAGAGAGTTTGTTTAATTCTGTGGGCTTGGCAACTCTGAGGCAGTTGGCTTTGGTTCAGGAGAATTGTCCAGGCATGTCAATGCATTAAACTCCACTAAGAGGAGCCAGGAGTACTGTCCCAGGAGAGTAGCCACCAGTTTATCTTCTGGGGCTCTGCAGTGATTGCCCTGCTAACTGCGAGGAGTGGACCGGGAGCCAGCCCTTCAAGGTACCTCTATGCTTATTAAGAACCATTTCCATTTCTCCTGCTTTATCAAAGATGGTATTTGCATTGCCATGACTACAATTTAGCAATCATTTGTAAGCCATTTTGTGTTGGATAACTCACATAGCGGTAGCAGCTTTGAAAAATATTTTTTTTTTTTTTAGCTGAGCAGCTAATCTGAAATGCAGCCAGTGGTATTGCACTGTTAAAAATATTAAGTCTTTGGTCTCCATATTCCACTTTTGAAAATAGTTTTGTCAAAAGTTCTGAGTTGAAAATGAAACTTTTAAAAATGAAATACTGGCACTAGCTATACAGCAAATTTAAATGAAGTGCAGTGTCTGCTGCAGCTTCCTGTTATGGGCAAAATGAGATTTAAATGTAGAGTGTATCATGTCCTTGAATAATTAAAGAATATTAAGGAAATAATAATGGGAAAAATGGACTGAATTATATTAGGAAAATAAAATAACACTATCAGCTGAAGTCTCTATTTACAGAGATAATGTAACTTCCTGGGCAGTTCCTGCTGTCTTGGGCTGTCCCTCAGCTGCCTAGTTTATGGTAAAAAGCACTGTTTAATGTTGGGAAAAAACTTCCCATAACCCAGAACTTGACAGTACAAATGTCTGTACTGCCCTATGTAGTTTAGTGAAGTTGCACAGCAGTTCCTTGTGCATTTTTTTCTCCTGTGTACAGTAATATAAATGGACTGGTTGCAGTTAGTACCCCATATTTGGGTTTGATGTTTCTGGGAAATCTGTGCTCTAACACAACAAGAGTTTGAGTTTCATTTTACCAGAGGGAAAGCTAGGTCTGTGATCACAGGAACAGAACCAGAGTTAAAAGTGAAAAACATAAAAGGAACAAAAAGGAAACTTTAAGTATATTTAACACCAACCTCCTTCCCTGGAAGATTTTGCAGAGGTATGTCTAAGCCCTGAGGGGGGGCTTAGGGGCAGTTTAGCACCACTCCAGTTTCCTGGGAGTTACGTTTTATATCAGCCTTTAAGCTAACTTCCAAAGTTGAAGAACTTGGTGTGTATCTCCTTTTCTTCTCTTTCTTCTCCTCATCTATTAATTTAGCACTTGACATAAAATATGCTGTACCAAATTAGATCAAAGATTTTTTTAGCTGCTTGCAATATTAGCCAATAGCAGAAATAGAGAGAAATATAAGCACAAAGCAAGTGTGTAGTGTTATATCCTTCCACATAAGAGTTTATTGTCCATGAACACTGGCACAAAAACTGCAGCTGTGGTACTATTCCTAAGCTTTATTTAATATGTGTTTACAGGCTTTCAGTGGATTTGTATTCCAAGAATGTGATGTGTCCACTCACTTTTTGGGTCCAGTTCTGTTATTTACTGTGTATGTTACTTACTCAACAGCAATGTGGTTTCTGAATTTACATGGCAGATGGCTGTGATGGCTTAAGTTTTTTCTTGACAACTGATCTTGAGATCAAAATGCAAGAGGAGGGAATGCTCCTGCCTTAAGGGGTTTGCCTGCATTTCAGTTCTGTTCTACCCATTAATTAGCACTTTTCTTCTACTTTAAAAAAGCTTTCTTCCTTTGTCATGTGAGTGAATGACAATTTTTCTTCATGTCTTCCTAAGATTCCTTACAAGAGGTTTTCTTCTTGTGAGCTGCTTGGAAATGAGACACTGGTACTGGGAGCAGGGGGCTTGTTCTTACACATCAACCTTTGGTGCTACAGGCAGCAAGAAGATTGCATTCTCCAATTTCAGATACTGAGGTGGTATTATGTCCCCTGCTCAGGATGAGCTTCTCATAAAATAAAGAAACCAAAGGTAACAACATGGGTTTCAGAACATACAGGAGGCCTGGGGCCCAAATACTCAGGGCTAAAAAGAGAAGAAAAATATGTATAACATTGTAGATCAGTAAACATTCATGTGTCTGAGTGCTGAAAAATGTAGGAGCTCCCTGGAAATGAGAATATGATTATGTAGGTGAGGACAAGGGAATTCAATTAACTTAGACTAAATGCTTAATTGCCTTACTTTGCAGTCTAGTCTTCCGACAAAGTAGGTTATGTGTGTAATATATTGTAGTTTAGGCTTGGTATGACTGTGGTTTTTATCATTCCTTCCCAGCTTAAAACAAGAAAATCCAAAGTACAGTGTTTCCTATTATTAAAAAGAGTAAGTTAGCGTTCTTTTTCCTTGTTATATTTTCTTGAGCCTATTTGCATGTCTTAATTGACAAATAATTGCTTTCCTAATCCAGATAAGTAGTGTTGGACTGTGAATTGCAAATCCCAGTGCCTTTTAGATTCATGGGTGGAGACTGCTGTTTGCAAAGGATCACTGAAAATGCTGCATTATCAACCTAATAAAATATTTCTGTTGATACAGATAGATAATCTCGGATATTTGTAGACTGCAGTATTCCATGATAAATGGTTCTCCAGTGGAGAACATGAAATAAAGTGTGAATAATCTACTCCTATTGCATTGATAGGAGTTGGGAAAATAATTTTAAAAATTTGTATTTAGTCCTTATAATGCACTGCTGTTCTGACCTATTTTTGGTATAATCTTAAAGACTGTAATCTGAAGACTGTTCTGATTCCCTGTAAATCAGTGCACCTTGCTCTGGTAGTAGTTCCGACTTATCCATTCATTTCAGCAAGGTTTTTTTCTATAGTAATAAAAATGAATTCTTTGCAAGGATTTAGTGATAATCCTGTTAATATATTTTTGTTTGTGCATTTACAAGGAGGGATATAGATATGCTTTTGTGATGTTTTTTATTGTCAGTAAAAAAAAAAGCGACTTAGCAAGAATTTGTAATTGTTCTTAACTGTGGGAAAATTATGCTTTGTGAGAAGGTAGATTATAACAGTTCCTCAGACTTCTGCATTACCTATAGCTTAATGGGCTGTTGTGTGGGGATTGCTGTTTGATAGCAGTCCCTTCCAAACTTCACTGAGGAGTTGCACATAGACAAATATGCTTTCACTCACATATTAACAATTGCTTTGTGTAAGCTCTGCAGTGGTGCAGTGTGTCTTTTGTGCTTTAATATTAGATTGCTTTCCTGGCTTCTGAGTAAAATCACAGATCAATCTGGAATTTACACAGTATATGTAATACTTTTATAATTTGCATAAAAATAATATAGGAGAAGAGTACTGACCCTGGTTCTTCTACCTTGCAGTAGTTCCAGCTGTGGCAATACTGGCCTGCTGTGCTTTTTATCCCCTGTGCAGATATGGATATTAATTTCCAAAGCACTGATGTTAAAAAAAACCCACCATGCCAGAATACATTGGAGGTGAATTTCATACAAAATTGCAGTATTTATTTCATTATTTTCTTGGAGAATATGTATTAGCTGTTCCAAATTACAGGTGTCTGTTAAACAAAAACTAAATTATACTCACAGGAATTGTGCCTGCTGGAATTTGCATAGTTGAAATGGGGCCCAGATGTTGCAGTTATGTAAGGGCCTAATCTAAAACCAACCAAAGAGAGCCTTGTGGGCTTCAGATCACGCCAATAAGAATATTTTCAGAAGAATTAACATTGAAGGAGATTGCAGTAAGCTAACATTGTCTGTAGCTCTTATAGGTCTACAATCAAAATATACTAATGAAAGGACTGTGCCTTATTTACTGTGGATGGAGTTAAATTTGTATTTTAGAGGGGAAAAATGTGACATGAATTATCTGTAACAAAAACTCTCCCTTTGTTTAAATGTTAAGCCCATCTATATTTATTTTAAAGGCCGTCTTTTTTTCTGTTTGCTAAAGTATTTGTGTGGGAGTGGTTAATTATTAATATTTTTAATGTGAGATGCTTTTCAAGTAGATTTCTTTTCTGCTTTAAAACTGGTAAAGCTTTACATTGCATATCTAATGCCATGCATTGCAAAATAGAAATTAAAACTCACAAATGGATTTACACCCTTGGCGGTTTTTTTTTGTAAGGCTTTGCAGTGATGGAATTGCCCCACCACTACCAGCATCCTTTCCCCCACTTTTTTTTTTCCTTTATCCATTTCATCTTAATGACTGGAAAAAACCTCCACAAAATGGACAAGTAGTTTCTGACTAAGCCAGGTATGTCACTGTCCTCCTGGAAGGGTCTGCCAAGTGCTGGGATGGTAGAGGGGAAGGAAGCTGGGGAAGCACCTGCTGGGGATGCCAGGGATGGGGACAGGAGAGGAACAAGAGCTCTGCTCATAGCAGTAGTGTGAATTCATCTAAACCTTCAGTTTAGCTGGTTTATGTGATTGTGTTTTCTGTGCTGCACTTGGATTCCTGTAAATTTCCTAACACATCTCAGTGCCATCTTAAAATTCCATCTAGTGTTAAAGCTCCTTCTCTGCAGAAACTAAAATCAAATTGTATATACTCTGTGAATCCTGCTTGCCTAACCAACACTCAACTGTGAAGTGCTGTTGTGCACTGATCATACTTGGTGAATCTTGAAGTAAGTATAATGAAAAAACAGGAGTGTATTTAGACTGCTTAAATCTCTCATTTTCTAAACTTATTTTTGCTAAGCAGTGTGTTCTTGACCTCAGGAAGATCAACAGCCATGAAGATGCAATAATTCACTCTCAGGTGTAGCTGATGGTCTCAGGAGCAACAATTTGCAAGAGTTTCTTCAAGTTAGCTGGTCAAAAGTGAGGAAAATCGAGGTAGTTCTTTGTAAGTCAGGCACTCTTCTTGTGCTTTTCAGCTGTAAAATACAGCTGTGAACTTTTTTGTTCCAGTAGGTATCTAACCAAGTCAGATTACCCTTATTAAAAAATGCTCATCAAACTCTTCCCTGTCTGTTATAACCAGTAACTCTGCTGGCCTGTGTACTCACCCGTTTCAAACCTTAAAATCTATTGTACAATATTTAGGAGTAACAGAATTTTCTTCATTATTCTGTGATTATTTTTCACAGAAAGACAAACAAGAGGTTGACTTTAAATCCAGTACTGAAAAAACTTTTCCTTAGAGGCAGGAAACCCTGTTAGTGTCCTTTGCTCAAACTGGGCAGAGTGTACTGGAAAGTGATCAGTGGGTGATCCTAAAGCTCAGACCCCACAGTGCTGGGTGTTTTCTGCCTTTGACTAGAAGTATCACCCAGCTGCTGTCCCAGCATCTCACCTGGGACCTGCTGTGTCAGCTATTGTGCACAACAGTGAGCAAACTGCACTTTGGTACAGGTCTGAGAGGGAAAGCATGAACCTGAGAAACCTTCATGTATTCTGATGTGTGCTGGAGAGCTGAGCGCTCTTCTGCTGACAGGGCTTGGGTGAGTTTGTGTGTTTCCTGTGGACAAACTGTTGGAACAATTTAAAAGTATGAGTTTGGTCTGTTTGCTTATGAATTGCTATCTCTGTGTGAGCTTTGACTGATGTTTTATCTCCCTTCTCAACAAAAAATTTTAGATGTCAAAATTCATATATATCAACTTTGCATAGACATATACAGCATTCTTCTGTCTTGTGATGAATGAGGAATTTTAATACCTTGGTATCTTTTGGAAATACTTTGGATCTTTTAAAATGGGAAAGAAAACTCTTCTAAAGCTGACTCTTGCCATGTGAGAAGAGCTGATAACATGTGTCGCTTACAGGAATGGCAAAGGGATAAATACTCACCTTCACATAGGAAAAGGGAACAGCTTGGATTGTAGTTAACTCAACCTGAGCTCTGTGTATGGGGTGCTTGAATACCTAAAGGGCCAACTGAGGCAACTCAGAACCATGAAGTTATATTTTGAGAACTCATGTAAGACTGATGAGATACTTTATGACTGAATAAAAGCAAATGTGATATCTGAAGTAACTGAAGAAAAACAAATGCAATATCTGTCTTTAGAATGGGAAAGCAAACCTGAAAATATTTTCAGTATATGTATATTAGACTTAGGTATTTAAATTTATGAGCTGTGATGTTCATGCATATACTCATCAGCAAATGTCAGATAACATAATTCATAATGAGGCAGAATGACAATAAATTGCCTTAATTTGTTTGCCATATGCTAAGCGTGCCCACATGTCCGCATATGGATCAGCTGATGCACAAAAACTTGGTGATGAGAAAAATTACTCATATGTCTTAAGGTTTTACCAATTCTGAGTTACTGACTGTGTGATCTCTTAACAACTCATTTTTGATCTGGTTTATCAGCAAGGACTTCTATAGATTGACATCCCTTTTGCTTTGTTACACAAAAAGACAAAACCAAAGCAGCTTAAATATTTACAAGCAAGCTTCTATTAGTATGTTACTGAGTATTTAGTTAATCAGTACTTTGGTTTTCTCATGTGCTTTATGACATTTATAGTCCAAACACTGTAAAATTTTATAAAGCTGTGCTTAATATTAATTGAGACTTTTGATGAAATCGCTGTGTAAATATAGATTAGTAAAATTTAAAGTTAAGGCTACTTCTCCATTAGAACTATATGGGATTAAAGAATGAATTAGAATAGTAATCTCTTATTTAATTGGGTTCCTGTTCTCATAGTACAGATGTGTTTTTCTGTAAGGGTTTGAAGGTCTTTGTCAGGTTACGTAGCAGATACTTTTTTAACAAATCTGACACTTCTTAGGCGATGATTCACCCTCTTGGGCGAAAAAGAGTGGAAGTTATCTAGCACTGGTTCCATGCTGTTTGCTGCTCAGAAATTAAAATATAAAAAAAAATAAAAAGGAAAAAATAGGAATAAAAAGAGGTATTTCTATTCTATGACTGAAGGATTTGATTGAGAAACTATGATTGGTACAGGCAAATTCTTCTGTTGCTATTTCTATATTTTAAATTATCTCATCACTGTGTTTTCTACTACAAAGTTCTTTTGTTTCAATATTATGATACCAAAATTTGCCATGATGACAGTGTGGTCTTGCAAGCTTAGTTTCAGTATTCTGTAAAATCTGCTGAAGGGCAGAAAATAAGCCTCTGGAATGAGAGCTGCTCTGTCCTAATTGCAATATTCCAGCTGAGACTGTGATTGTGTATTCTTCAGAGTAGTTCTGATTTGCCCCAAGGTGTTTGTGTCCCACAGCATGTATTAAATTTTTTAAGAATAATAACTTTGCTAAAAAGCTTGCTCAGTAATTTTACCGTTAAACCCCCAACATTATTAATACAGTATTGCATCAGAAATCACTATACTTCTCACAGACTTCTAAAACTGTATTTGCTGAAGTTTACTGTTTGCTTCCTTGGAAACCAGTAGTTGTTTGAACATTTTGAGTTTAATACCCATCCTAGAAGTGCCTTATGGAAGTCAAAATAAATTGTGCAAGAGTTTGTCTGTCTTTTGTGTATTTTTCTTTGCTCAGTCTATTTCAGGTAAATAGAAATGTCTACTTCATGAGAAATAAGGGCCAAGTTTCTACTTAATTAATTCTCTTTTGGCATCCAAAACGGACCTAACATGAATACTGGATTCTGAAACAGTGGTAAAATGTTAAGAATGCTGCATTCCCATAGTCCCCTTAAAAAAAACCAAACAAACAAACTGTAAAAACCCCTGCAAATGAAGAACCACCTCGTCAGGGATTAACCAAAAGTCACTTCTTGTTTCAGTGAAGGAGAATTTTTAACAATTTGGTATGCATATAATATAAATAAGAAATTACATTTTAAGAGCATAACTTTATATTGATCAATCTTGGTACACCTTAAAAGTGTCTGTGTGAAAAAATGTGTAGGGACCAGTTAATAAAAATGGAAGCCAGTCTGAGGTCTTTGTCTAAAAGGAAAGAAAGAAAAATCTGGTTTGGCAGTTTTTGTGAGGTAGAGTCTGCCCTTCCCTCTCTGACTACCATCGACTTTACAGAGTCTACACACAAAGTTGGTATTAAGAATTCAGCCTTTGGAAATGAACAGTGTTTTCAGCTCTCATGGACCAGAGGCTGGACTTTGTGAGGCTATTGAAGAACAGTCTTGAGGCATAGGCAGAGGAGCAGATTGCTCACTCATTGAGCAGCTGGAGCCAAAACAATGTTTSTGCTTGTTGCTCCTCTGAGGAATCACCGCCTTGATATTCACTATCTCAGTTGTAACAGGGGGGGAAAGTGGCCTCTCTGGAGCTCTTTTTCTGTTCATACCATTCCTTTGCCTGTTGCTGCCTGGTCCTTGCTCCTTTCTGCTTCACCTCCAGAAGCCTCAGACTAATATAAACATGCATCCTTATTTACTTCTAACCTATGCACTTATTTTAAGCCAGTTGACCTTAATCTTGCAAATTCTTAAACTCATTAGGGCCAATAATATTCTGCATGTAAGTTTTTCTGATGATTTCAGTTTACTGGGGAATATATAGAAGTATTGCCATGATGAAATATCTAATGAGAGTTTTTTAGGATGATAGTTTATATAAAAATCATGATTATGGTTCATTTATATGAGCTTTATATATATATATATCTTCTATCATAATAGGTCTTCTACCTTAGATAGAGTCAAGCAGATTCTTATTTTACACAGAAAATTTCCAACTTAAATTGATATTTACAGCTTGAAATTCCAGCATAATATT
Source organism: Cardinalis cardinalis (assembly GCA_014549065.1). Taxonomy (NCBI): domain Eukaryota; kingdom Metazoa; phylum Chordata; class Aves; order Passeriformes; family Cardinalidae; genus Cardinalis; species Cardinalis cardinalis. Next base: position 1,985,416 of record JACDOX010000009.1, on the reverse strand, counting down.
TCTGTTGCTCAGGGGGGAGGGAGAATAAAAAAAAATCGGTATCCTCAAACATCAATAAATTGATTATGCCTTGTTAAATGCTCAGATGCCTTTCCTCTTTCTGGCTGAACAGCAGTTGTGTGTTACCAGGGGGCCATGCATATTGCAAGCCATGCGCCTGAGATGAACAAAGAGTGATGTTACTCCAGCAAGTGTTCAGGCTCTGTCCTTACAGCAGCTGGCGTCGCCATGAGCACGGGGCCCTCCCACTCCTCCCTGGTAATTGATGGTGACAGGCTCTCTGCTGAGCTGTCCCTAACGTAGGGACTGGATCAGATCAACAGCTGAGAGAAAGGGCCAGCAAACAATCTTGCTCCACAGAGCCCAAAGCTGTGCCCTTTAAACCAGGCCTTACAAGTATTGGTATTTGCAATGATGGTCAGTGTGGGCTGATTGGCTGAAGTTCTCGCTGCTTTGCGTCGGAGATTGTGCTCCTGCAAGAAGTGTTGCTGCTGCTGGAAGGGCTGGCCTGCTTGGAGTGAGGCTGGCATGCTTGACAGACGCCTGATGTCTCCTCAAACTAAGCACATTGCTCCTGGGGTAAGCATATGTGGTAGGAGTGCAGGCCAGATGCTCGGGAGCCCTTTAATTTTACAATGCGATGTAGAGGCTGGCTTGCGAGTTAACTTAATTGCAGTTAAACTGTTCCACTTTGTTCTCATTTAGCCAAGCTGAAATGTTGTTGAGAAATGTTGAGCCAGCCTTTTTGTGGAAGTCCAAACCATACTTTTGAGCTTCCTTTTTTGAAACATACTAACTTGACTTACAGTTTGGAAAAACTGTAAAAAATGAGTTAAGGGGGAGGGAGAGCACTTTCAGATGGCTGCTGCTTAGGGCTTCTGTCTGTGACCCTATTAAAGTAGTTAAAAGTGGCTTGCTTTTTGTTCAGTGATTTTTGGGGATTGTGCTAAATTGTTTTCTTCTCAATATGAAAGCAATGGGACTCTCTGCTGGCAGTAGCTTGAAGTACATTCTCTCTACAGACACAAACACTATACTCTCTATTATTTTTGTTTGGGTTAGGTTGTAACGTGTTCATGAGTCTTGCTTTGGCAGCATTTGGCCAGGTATGTGTATTCTGGGGCCAGGGAGTTTTAGTAGCAGACATACCACTACAGCTGTGCTGTGAAATAAAATTTAAATAGATGACAAATACTATTTTTAAGCTTCAAATGGATGTGCCTTTTCTTTTTACACTGTATGAAAAAAGGATGGGGATTAAAATGAAATTACATGAACATAGATTTAAGCTGAATGTTTGGCTTAAGCTTACTTCTTTCTATAACATTTATAAGCTATTTGAATAAAATTGCAGTAAAAGGACAGCACCTTAAGCATGACAGTAGCTTTCCAGAGTTCTTCTGAGAGAAGTCAGGGGCATTGTCTTGTGTAACAGCTGCTCCACAGCTTTTTTCTCTAAGGAAATCAGATTTGGATCATTGCTATTCTCAGGTTATTTAGGGATCTCCACATGAGAAACTGATTATTTATTGCTAATATCCATTCTGTTCTCTTATGGACAACTTTTCTTTATTAACAACTTCTTTTTACTCAAATTAGACTGTGCTCTTATGTTTGTGGGGAAGTGTGCCATGAGGCAGGCAAGGGTACAACTACTATATATAATTCCACTGGAATTATTTTCGGCATGGATGTTCAGAATAGTAGAAATCAGCTACTAATAGAATCACACAACCATTTAGCTTGGAAAAGACCCTTACAGTAATTGAGTTCAACCATAGCTGTAGCTGCCTTTAGTCTTTTCTTATCTAATTAATATAGTAAAAAGCTTAAGTCTTCATGTTTTAATCGATATACAAGCAATTACTAAGAGTTCTGATAAACCAAATGTGTTGGGATTCTCTAAAAATCCAAATACAATTATAGGTGGGGAGAAATCAGGACATAATTTTTTTGGTGGGAAAAAGTTTTTGTAAAATTTTAAAAAATCCTCAAATTGGAAAATACTCTTTTCCTCAACAAAACCAATCTGATGTTGAAACTTAGCACAACTAATGTACGTTTCCTGCAGCATTTTCATCTTTCTGTCTGCTGGTTGTCAAATAATGTCACTAAGGAGAAGCTATGTTTGTCTGGTCTATAGAGTAATCATATCCCATCGTGGAGAAGTCCAAATTCTATTTAGCATCATCATAGAGGTCCTGTTAGAGGAAGAAGTTATCATTGGACAGGGTAAGGGGATCACAGGGAGTGGTGCTGTGCATGTACAGCCCTTGTAGACTGAGGAGCAGCAAAAAAGCAGGGTGAGTGAAGTGAAGCACAGATGGAAAGCAGTAAAAGGGATTCAGCCATGTACATGGATCCCTCAGTATTTGGTCAACCAGTGATAGCTGATGACTATTCTAGTCCTGTTTCCTCAGTTTTTACACTAGTCTCCAGATATGTCATGAAGGGAAGGCTATTTTGTTTTCCTAATGTGAATTTTAGCTGTAGTCACTTCTTGTTCAAAAGCATTTTACAGGAAGCTGTGCTTGCAAATTAGCATTTTGTTTAGCAGTACTGGTCCTCAGATAATATCTAATTGAAAAAAAATGAATTGTTTCAATATCTAGGAGGAAAGTAATCAGAAAGATTAAAGAAAATATATAGCTTGAGAACTTTCATATTATTGGCATGAATAATTAAGTAAATTTATTATTGATGATAGTTTTGAATGGCAGTTGTTGCATCAAAAGTAGATTGAAATTGTATAATTGTCCAGAAATTCAGTAACTGCTTTATGGGTACATTTTTTCTAAATTTCCAGATAACATAATGTCCCTTGGAACATGTTGACCCCTGATGTGTTCAAGTTAATTAAAATGTTATAGTAAGATGAAATAAAGGATTACTTATTGCATAACCACTGACACATTTTCACCACCAACAGTCACTGTAACATAGAAATTCTGAAGTATGGAAACTTCAGTAACTGTCAGAAAGCATAAGAACATTTTTTCCTTACCTCACCCTGTATGCAGAGAAGAGGCACCCTGCCTTTTTCCAGTTTATCCAAATTTACATTTTTGACATCAGTGTAATATATGTTTGCTGCTAATATTTTTTATTCAGTTTTCAAATAGCAGTGAACAGGCCTAGGAATTCATAAACTTGAAAGGGCAAATTCTGTTATTTACTTCCCTGGTGTGGAGCTGCCACAGAAAAAAAAAAACAAAAAAAAAAAAACAAAAAAGGTGTAAAAGGACAGAAGGTAAAGTGCTTTGAAACTTCAATTGCATTCAGATATCAATTTTATAGGCTATTAAACCACTGGGATTCTTTTTTTTTTTACTTTTTTAATTAATTTTTTTGCTATGGGCCAAAATACAGAGGATGTCAGAATTTGGAAAATAGGTTGTCTAATTACATATGAATATATAAACGTTTGCAATATTTTTGTCACTGATCCCTAAAGTCCTTTGTTACAAGTGCAGTATTTCTTTACAAATTCTTTTGTGCCACTGGTGCTGCATGTACATGACAGAAAAGCCTGTAACTGCTTAATAACTGCAAGCAATGCTCTGTGACAGTGATAATTTGAAAATTTTCAGATTAAATGTTTACCTTGCTGCTCATGGCATCAGCTTATATTTAAACAAGCTGCTGAGTATTGAAGTGCATGGACAGTCTTTGTATAACAGCTCTGATTTCTTAGGTTTGTTTCCTAAGACAAGATGTATGCAATCCCACTTTCCATCTGTTAGTTGTGCTTCTCAGGAACTTCAGTGGCCGATTTAAACCAGCCTCGCAGAGGTCTCAGAAGCACTGAGTGATTATAGCAGAACTTCCTGGGGGCTGGAGGAGCTGTTGAAACCTTTTCCTCAAGGGGCCAGTGTGGGAGATGTAGAGCACTCTCTGGCCTCCCCTGGCATCTGGAAGGCAGCATCCATCCAGCCGAGGAGCACAACTTTAACTCTGCAACAGAGCTCACTCCTGTTCAGCTCATGAAAAGAGAAGTTCAGGGAGGGGAGGGGAGCTGAGGGTACAGAGCATGTGGTGTGTAGGGAAAATGAGAGAGAGCTGAAAGTATTGTGGAGGTGTGTGTGGGAACCCAAGCTTCATTACTTCTCCTGTCACTAAACAACTTTTTTCCTTCAGCTCATTAATGATACATTGCATTTTGAAGTATTTTACTGGATATAAACATCTATTTTTTTCTGAATATTTTGAGGCTGCTGAAAGGATGCTCTCAAGTTGATGATTTATAATACTCATCATTTAAAAATTACTAGCTGGCTAGTTAATGGCATTGGTAGAATATTGGTATCAGAAAAAAATATAATTTTAAAGGCCTGCTAGGTGTAAAAGCCAAATTTAACTTTGAGTATGCTTGTGCTGATCAGAGGATGCCTGTAGAAAGACTGACTTACAGACGCAGTAATTGCCTTGATATCTTCTCAGTTTGACAAAGTCCTCAGCCACGTATGTATTATCATTCCTGTGAAATTCCCACAGTTTTAAGTACACAGTTCAGCAGCTCACTTCAACAGGAGTGAGCTTGAAGAGTTTGCTCTTCAAGAGTTTGCTTGAAAATCTCTGTGGCTGAAATATATTTGGGCTTTAAAATTTTCTCTGTTATTAAAAGCCTTACAAATGGAGGTGCACTAAAAGACCTTTCAAGGTCCCTTCCCACACAAAATATTCTAGGATTCTACAATTTTCCTATTTGTTTAAGCAATATTAAGTGATTGATATTTATTTGAAAGGTTCTGGTTGGTTTTCTTGGTGTCACATTTGCATATACTTTATTGTTCTTGTAAAGTGATAAAGTCATTTCTATGAGCTAACAATGAAACACATATTTTGAAACTATAATATTATTTGAAAGAATCATCTCTTCAATATTTCCTCTCTTTAAACTTTTAAATTAATGCATGGAGGGAGGCACTGGAAAATGCAATTTTTGAAGTTTTAAAATACTGTTTTTCATCTCTATTTCCAATTTGTCTTGGAAACAGGGTCACTTTGGTGTGTAAGAAACAGGGTTATGCTTGATTTCGTAATAGTTGGAATAGCTGATGCTATGGTGGAATGCTGGAAAAGGTGCTTTCAAAAGAAGCACTTTGATAACTTCCTGCAAAATTCAGAGTAAATCAGTGAGTTCCTAGGACATCATCATGTTTTCTGACTGAATGTTTTCTGTCACAAAAAATGTGATCAGGTTCTGTCACTTTGATTTCACATGATCTCCCAGCTTCCCTAGAACTTGTGTAGACATAAACAAAGCAATCAGCCTTGTAATGGCAGGAGTATTTTATTTTAGGAGAAGTTTAAGGTTTCAGAACTGAACTACTTGAGAGAATAATTTCCTTCTCAAGTTTTAAAAGCAACTTTCTGCATTGATGCTGGTTCAGTGTAAATCCATTATTCTGTTCATGTAATGGACAACACAATATACAGTTTAGGTTTATGAATTTAGGAGAGGAAAAATTCTTGCATCTTGGAATTCAAAATATTGTCTTTTTATAGATTGCTACCATATTAAGATCAACAATTATGGATTTGATTAGAATTCTTATATTATTGACTTTTCCCCACATGTTAAATCAAATGTCTAGCAAGTATTTTGTACTTAGGAGGAGTTTCCCAGTGACTTCAGAAATATTCATCCAATGCACCTTGGTATCATAGATTTGAAGCTATAAAAGGTACTGGGGGATGACTTCTGGAACACGGGAACAGGTTCACCTTTAAAATTCTAGTCAGGGTGTAGAAAATGGCTGAATGCCATTCTTGGAGAACGAGAGTCCTGCAGTGTCAGACAGAGAAGGAGAGCCCCACAGCAATGCAGTTTGAGATATGCTCTTTGCTCAGCTGCATGAGCCTTCAGTGCTGTCAGCATGGGGGAACCAGGCTGCTCAGAGCATTCTTTTTATGAATACTGATCAGGAATTGTGGCAAGAGGGAGGAGAAGAAATGTGCAATACAGAAAAATGCAATTGAAAAATCACATTTTTACATCTTACAGTTATATCTAGATTATAACTGAGGAAAAAAAAAAGTCATTTCAATGTAGAAATGGAAAGAACTTTACACCTTCTTACTCTCTGCCAAGTATTCACCTTCTTACTTTCTGCTAACAAGATCCTGTTAATTTGAGTGGACAAGGAAGATTGACTGAAAGTACCTTACCTTCATGATGCATCTCATCAGGGCAGTTCTGATCATGTTGTTGTAACACATTGCACTAATTCTCTGTGAGCAGCAACTTACTGCACTTATTTAATCCCTTGCATTGCAACCTGCTGTCTCTGCTTAGCTGACGTGCTGGTTCCTCCGGCCGTGTTTTCACTGCAGCACACTGCGAGTTCCTGGCCAGGGTTACACATCTGCCCCCCCTGCTCCTTAAACTGAAGTCCATTTCTGTTGTGCCAGGGTGACACCCAGCCTCATAGGTGACAGAGCCATTACAGCAGAACATAGGCTGCCTAAATTCCACTTAATTCCTATTTTGAGCTCTCAAGTGGGTCCCAAGAGATAAACAGTCCTTTCTGCAGAGACAAGTTTTCCAGCTTTCACATTTCACCAGAACTTATTTCAGTGGAGCTTATTAAATTGCACAAGCTAGTCCCTCACAAATTAAATGTAATTAATCCAGATTTTAAGAGTGCAAAACATCAAAAATATTAGAGGCTTCAAAAACAGTGAAAAATGAGAAATGGGAACTGAGCTTTGAAGAAGCAATGAGGCCAAAGAAACCACAATGTTTGGTGATAATCGATAATTTAAATTGAATTGTGGGGTGATGGCTTGTGCTAAAAATGCATAAACAAAGGCACAGTGAGCCAAAATGACTCCTGTGGCCTGCTGTTGTGGTTCTCCTGGTTAGATGCATTTTATTTTCTGAAATGGGAACAGAATTTGGAGGTATCAATAGCACAAGTTTTACAAACACTTCTGTAAATGTGATTTTGAGATATGGCTGGATGTTTTAAAAGCCAAAACCATTTTAAATGGACAGGGCTTGGACATCTCCTCCATGAACTATCAGGCACTAAGTTAATGTCCTGAGTATGGAACTGCACAGCAATTGTCCCAGAGGACAACCTGTAGGTGGACCACAGTTTTCAGGATGGGGATGTGGCCAGAGGGTAACATTCCCACTAGTCTGGGCTAGCTGCTCTGCACAGCTACAAGCCAAAGTTACTCCTCAGTCTCCAGCTCTGGACAATCAGCATCTGGCCATGATGGAGCTGCCCATGGCACTTGAAACATTTCAGTGTGCCCCCAGAGGCAGACGAGTGCTGAGTGCGAGAGGTGAAAGCTTTTCACTGAGATTAAAAACCCCTCTTTATTTAATATTGCATTAATGTATGGTTAACACTATCAAGTAGTAACCTTTCAGTGGAAAGATGTATTTTTTAAGGAAAAATAGCAAGCACAAGCTGTTGCTACAGCATTATGTAAGTTTTATATATTCTACTTCAGGGTATTAAGTGTTCTCTGTGAAGGTTGTTTCTTTTACTGAAATTCTTGTGCCCAAAAGCATATTAATCTCTCTTCTTGCAATTAATACATATAGGAAAGCAAACATTTTCTCCTATTTAATACTGAGGTATTACTTTTATAAAAATATCATTGTTGAATTAATTTTTTCTTCCAACTCCTGAAAACTCTGTTATTGCTGTTTCAGAAGTGTTTGGCAGCACGTTCTGCTGCAGGTGACTTCTGTGACCATCTTAGACCAGCAACAACATGTTGAATTGTTCTTTCTATATCTCTCCCTGTTCTGTGTGTTTCACTGCAACAAGGCTTTAAGAAGGCAATGTTCCACATGACTCTACATCACATATAAAAAATAAAAATAAAAATCTTGCCCACGCATGGGAACAATCACCTATGGGCAGATTTTGCAACTTTACAGCATTTACAGCACCTCTCCAATATCTCAGTGATGCAGAGGATTTATAATACAACAGGTCTTTTTATTATGTATCTGTAATACAAATGTTTTCAAACATTCAAGTTGGATTAGAACTTTTAACATTTGACTACAGGGAGATCAGGAGCTTGTTATTTTGGTGACACTGTGAGAACATACTCACGTTATCTTTCAGTGCAGCAGGAGATAGCATGTGCCCCTAATGTATGTATGTTTGCAAGTTGAGAAGTTAAGTCTGCTGTTAATGTTATCACTGCTGTATCCCGAAATAGAAAAGTGCAGGCAGATTGGATTGTGTTAGAGAATGGTAACCATAATAACCAATAACAATCTGCAAATGATAAGCAGTTTTGATGTTTAAAAATAAAATTTATATAGCATTCCTGTACTTCCATGGGCATAGTTTCAGATTTTATTATTCATTCATTTGAAGCTTGGTTTTGAGATTTAAGATGTGACATTAATCTTAAGGAAGTGTTTTCATTATTGCATCTTGAATTAGTTGACACTGGTTTATTATATACCTAAACTAAATCTCACAGAATAAAATTTTACTTAACAACCCTCTTTCAGATGTACACCATCTGTAAAGGAGAATTACAAGCATCCTACGTGATGCATGGAATTTTATGGAAGGAGATGGATTTTTATTTTGTGGCTGGATGTAAAATGAATAAATTCAGGAAAGAAATACCAAGTCTTCTGGAAGTTAATGCAGTGTACCTTGATAATTTTGAATCTGCACCATGTTCAGGGATGATGCCCATCACTTCGGCTGATACAAAAATTAAGCAAAAAACAAAAAAACCCTTTTACAAAAATTAAACAAACAAACAAAAAACCCCTTTAACTATGCTATTTCTTTTGAGGGATGCTTTTAAAAGAAAGGAAGGCATCATTCAAGAGAGGGAAGTGGTCTAAACTGTGTCCTGGCCCTGCCAACCCACTCCTTGCCTATCCCCAGCACAAAAATAGGGATGTTTAAGCATAAGTCTGGGAAACTCCAACTGAATTACTTAACCTGTCATGAAACTGTCTGGGCAATGTGGTGCTGTGAGCAAGCTTTTAACTCTTCTGGGTTAGCATGCTCTCAGTCTTCCTTGCTGAGGCAGTCCTATCATATTCATAAAACATTTGGATGTTAGAATGTGGAGTCCTGTTTTAGTTGTTCTTAACTGCTGAGACACTGCAGTTGCCATCACACAGTGTTCAGAGAGTTACAGTGGCAATGAGAAGAGCTGGAAAAGACCCATTCTTCTAAATGTGCTGATGTCCAGAAGAACAAGGCAGCCTTCAGACCCATGCTGTAGCTCTTTCAGGGCAGTAACACTCCTGAAAATTTGAGTTTATGCTGCTTGAAGGGTGTTGCCCACAGTTAGAATGACCCCTATGGGAGAATCAATGGGAGAATCAATGCAAGAGCTAAAATTAATAGGAAAAAATAATAAAATTAGTTGCTAATCATAATTTTCACATATAAATAACCTTGTTAAGAAATTATTCAGTTGGACGGGATGGAATGGGACAGTTTGGATGGAGGGTAGTTAAAGTGCAATAGCTCTTGCTCTTTTATGCCATATTTGAGAGGGAGCAGCTTATTCAGAGTTTTTTGGCCAAAAGTTTCCTTAAAAATTCTTGTTACTAGCTGTGTAAAGGTGTTACAAGCTGTTGACATTCTTCACTGGGATTTGAATTTGAATCTGAATTAGGTAAGAGAGAGTCAATTGCTTTCCATAGAGTTCCCAAAAAAAAAATGTTGTTACTGTTGGATACAAGCTAAAAGATTCTTGTTTATCAAGAAAGGTCTGTTTAGTCTATTAACCTTGACAACCATGCCAGCATTTTTTTCTGTTTGTTTTCCCAAAGGCACTGTGTTGAAGTACTATGATATACAAAGCTATTTATAGTGTAGACAGTTCATAGCTATGCTTAAAAGACATGGGTCAGGGTTTAAATACAAGAGCTAAATGCTATTCTCTTTGACAATTTGAAAAGTCATTATGCATAATCCCTGAAAATTAAAATGGAGAGATGGATTCCCTAAAATATCAATGTGAATCGGATGATTTTTAATTTCACAGAGTGCTTGAGGTAAAAAGGAGCCTCTAGAGCTATTCCAGTTACCTGCTCAGAGCTAGGCCACCTAAAGCTGGTAACTCAAGACCATGTTCAGACGGCTTTTGACTATCTCTAAGGATTGAGACTCTAAAACCTCCCTGGGCAATCTGTGCCAGGGCTCTCTCAACCCCTCATTAAAACAAAAAAATACAACAAAGCAAACCCTATCACACAAAAAAACAAAAAGAAAAAAATCTGTGTCCAAATGTATTTTCCTATATTTCAATCAATACTCATTTCTTTTTGCCTTTTCATTAAGAGTCACTGAGAAGAGTCTGGCTCTGTCTTCTTTATTCCCCTTCCACCAGATACTGTACACCTTAATAGAATTTTATGAAAGGAACAAAACTTAGGGAAGCAATCAGGGAAAGCAAACACCACATATATGGACACACCTGTGTTTGTACCTGCTTGCCTCTGTTAACACATGATTAATGTTGCTATTGCTGTGTTGGCTTCCACAGATGAGCAAGAGCTACTTTTAAAGTATTGAATAAGGGATTTGCTTTATCTTTGTGATTTACTTCATCATTTCAGACAGTAGTCTTGACTCTCACAGTCACAGTATTTTATTTTTCTTTAGTCTGACTGCTGGTTCTTAAGGTCCAGTCTTCATCTAGTCATTGGTGTAGCCCTCTGTCACACATCTGCAAGAACGTGTCCTGCTGGAAAGTGCCAGCTGGGGAGAAAAGCAATTCCACCCTTAGCTTTGTTTCCATCTACCATTTTTTAGACATATTTCTGTGCTTTGGGCACTTTCTGCCTTCATCGCAGTTCCATTCTATCCCAAAAGGGAGTAGAACTTTGTCTCTTGCTGAAGTCTCCAACTTACAGGTTTTCCAATGGCCTGTATTTGCTTGATCAGCCACTTCTGCCCAGGCATCCCATCTCAGCCTTTCTGCCCTGCTCTGCACCATTCCACTCCTTCCTGGTTACCGCCTAGCTTTAGGCTGGTCAGGTAGTCAGCTGTCTCTATGACGGCCTTTTCAATAGGATTATTGTGCTCCCTGCCTACCATGAACATTTTTCTTGCATAACCTTAATTCCTGTCTTCTGGCCTGGCTTCTAGGCTCTCCTCCCTGTGGAGGAACACTGCTGCCATCCATCAGTGTTCTGCACTCTGCTTTTCTGCTTTTSCCATCCCACCACCTCTTCAGCCCCATTGTTCAGATTCCTTTTTCAAAACTCTCTCTCCCTCTCCATGCTTCCCTCGCACTCCTCCATCTCCTCCACTTCTCTGCTTGCTCTTTCTGGATCATGGCATTCTGCCTGCGAGGGTCAGCCCTGGTGAGACGCTGCCCACCCTCTGCTGGCCATTCCTTTGCCTCACTCAGCCACTGGGGGAACCATGTGCAGCAAAAACCCTGTGCTGTCACTTAGCTGGGAGAGGAGCACAGGTCATCCAGAAGGGCTTTGCTAAGTTTAAACACCCTCAACAGGGGTGGCATTTTTGCAGACTTTTAATTCTTGAACCATAAAAGCTATATGCAAATTTGCTTTGTGGAGCCCTGAGACAGACTTGAGTACCTGTCATGATGTTTCAATTCAAGAGAGCAACGAGCAATTCAGCTTATTTACTGTCCAAGCTGCCAGACTCTGGCTGCTTGTGCTGTCTGTAGTGAGAATTACTTGTGACATGAAAGTCACTTATGGTGACAGCCTGAATAATGCCCTAAGTCTCTGTTGAGTGTATGCAAACTGCAGTCCTCCCTGATTTCATATTCACTGCCAAAGTACAGGAGCTGATGAAATTATTTTAAAAAATTATCATATTTTTTAATACATACAAAGCAATATGTTTTCCTTTTTTTTGATGTTAGGAGTACTTGAAACATTCCTGCTGGTTTTCTTTTTCTCCAAATTATTTGTGAGAGCCATATCCAAAAGGGAGCAATCAAGCCACAGCACCCAAATTTCAACTGCTTACAAGAGCTGTATCAGACAAGCAAAGTAATGTGTGATGACACTGGCTTTGCCAGTATTGACAGGTGTGGTTTCACACTAAAAACACTGTGTGGGAAAACTTGGGCAATTACATTAAAGCTAATAAGTGTGTGTGACCACTCTCATTCAGCATCAATAGGAGCAACCAGCTTGGACAAGTGGTGATTACATTCCAGCAGAGGTGTCTGATGCCTGTTAGTCTCCATGCAGGAATGATGCATGTTTTATTTACGCTCTGAGAATAAACTATTATGATATTATTTGTTTGAAGCGTAATTTGCAAYTGATATAATGCAAAGTGACCAGTTCAGCTGACAGATTTAAACTAATGCCATTTTGTAAACATATGGTTGGAAATAAAATTAATGTCTTCTGATTTCTGATTTGCCCTTTTCCAACCATTTTCTTGGGTTTAACTGTGCTTGTGGATACATAAAAGAACATAAAAAAATCTAGACTCATGAGTCACATCACATATAGTCAACAGAGGACAAAAGGTCTGTTTTGACAGAGAAAACAGATTGAGAGAAGAATATCCTACTAACTCACGCAAAGAAACTGAGTTAGTCAAGAGATGTATTTAAAATAAGCAGGGGATGATGCAAGGGAAGGAACAGGGAAGATATTTACAATGTATTTGAACTGCTTCATTTGCTGGTTTTATTAGGAAAGAGGTCTTGTTCTCTTTCTTCTGTGGAAGAGAAGGAAATTGAGTAGCACAAACTGGTTTTCAATGCTATATCTTGTCATGAGATTATGTGTATATTATATTAACTTGATTATAGATATAAATGGGCAAGCATACACCCACACATTTCCTCCTTAAGAAATTGCATATTCCATATTTTTTTAGTGCTTATGTATAGTTCTGGTTATAGGRTACAGTGCTAGCAGCAGTGTGAACTAAAGAATTGAGAGGACTGAGCTGATCAGGGATGGGTTTCATAGTGTTGTTTGAAAGCAGTTTTGATCAGGTTTGTGTTACTGGATGCCAACTGGTGGCCTCTTCTTCAGTTGTAAAGAACAGCCTTTCCCAAAGGGCAATATTTCTGCATACCAGGTTTACTTTATGCTGTATTCCTACACCATCTTTATTGGGATTTATTTTTAAGCCCCATTTTAATATTAGTTTGGAAATGCAGTTGGGGAATTGGTCTCTGAAGTCTTTTAGTTGTGTTACATCCTACTCTTCAGCTTTTTTTTACTCTTTCTTGCCTGCTCTGCCTGGACTAGAAGTTGGCCAGAAGCGAGGCGGGTCCTTGGATTCTTCTGTCCCGGTGTGGTATTCCATGCCAGATCCGCTTCCCCTGCGCTGGGGGTAGCGGGTGTAACTTTTCAGTTACCATTGTGGCACAGAGATAAAGTTACACCGTGTTTACAGAGCAGGCTGGGACTAATCAGTGCGAAGAAGCAATGAAGCGAGCGAAATAAGCAAAAGGGAAACTATTCTAGGCTGTTTGTTTGTTTGTTTGTTTTTCAGAAGAGATTTTTCTTTTTTAAGACATATAATGAGATAGCTGCATGGTTTTCTGCAGCACCGTCAGAGCAGCGAGGGGTATGTGTGAGCCGAGCTCCCCGCGGCTCGCCCGGCGCTGCCAGCTCGCCGCGGCCGCAGCAGCCTGTCCCTCACGGGCCCCGGCCGCAGCAGCCTGTCCCTCACGGGCCCCGGCCGCAGCAGC
>JACDOX010000009.1:1839298-1971624 GCA_014549065.1 Cardinalis cardinalis | reverse complement strand
CCGGCGGCTCCTCGCGGGCCCTCCCGTCCGAGCCGTGGCTCTGCCGGCCGCACTCGCTCTCTCCCAGACCCGCTTTCCCCGCTCACAGTTTGGGCGGCGTCGCGCCAGGCGGGGCAGGGCCGGAACGCGGCGCTGCCGCCCCCCGCTGCCCGCACCGCCCCATCGCTCAGCCCGCACCGCCCCGTCTTGTTCCATCCCATCCCGTCTTCTTCCATCCCGTCCCGTCCCGTTCCTCTGTCCCGCGCTGCCCTGTCCCTCTGGCCCACCCCGTCCCGCTGCCCGCCCCGCCCCGCACGGCCCCGCTCGSCTCTGCACGGGCTCGGGGCTGCCCCTGCCGCCCGCGGAGTTTCGCAGTTTTCCATCGCGCCGGTCCCGCGGCCCTCGCAGCAGACTCCGAGTTCATGCCCGAGAGCCCCGGTGCCTCAGGAGCAGCCCAGGCGTGGGAAAGCAGCCTGGGAAGCCCGCCCGGCTGGGACGCGGGAGCTGAGGATGCAGGGGAAGATCTGACTTCAGGCGGCTGGGCGCTCTGGGCAACTGGTGTCAGACRGCGAAGGAGTAGCTATGTTCCTTTTTGGCAGTGAGGAGTACGAAGTGGTAAGATGTAAACTAGTAATTTTTTTTTTCCTTAGTTTTTACTTACTTCTCATGTTCCAATCTCAGAGTTTATTGGGCAGCTTTGAATTTCTGTCAGTATCGTTTTTTCTATGTTTGAACTTCAGTATTCACCAATTCGATTGCTTTTTAAATACGATATTTTTCTTCAGGTTCTTCAAGTTATGGGGTACTATTTGGTAGATAAAATTGAATTTACTTTCCTTGTCTTGTTTATTGCATTGTGGTGGTATTGAAAGTATTTAACTACTGAGTATTACGAGGCTATTTGGACTCTTGAGTTAAGCAAACTCACGCGTCCAAATAATTAAGAATAATAATTTGTCTCATACTTTGTCATGTAAATAGACTACAAGAAGTTACGGAACTGGCCTTAACAGTATGTTTGTGGGGATGTTGCCAAACCATTTCTTTTGTACAAAAGTTCAAAGCATGTCATTGTAATGTACTGCAATGTCCATCAAAAGAGCTAGCTTATGAAAACCCAAACACACCCACGTTAAGATCTGACACTSTTTTCTTAAGTACGTGTGTAGAACAGTGTTTGAAATAAGTTAGTGTCAGAGAAGACCAGAAGAAAACCACTAACAGCTCCACACTTTTGTATGGCATTGTTAGATGTCATAAAAGTTTGCATTTTTGCAGCCTGTGGTTCAAGTGCTACGTTGTAAGCAAAAGGAATGGATTCTTCCACCCACACACATTTGTGACTGAGTCCAAATCTGAGGAGCTTTGGGGAAGAATAACACCGAAAAATATGTATGAACTCTACTATAGGACATCAAAATAAATTTCACAAGCTCAAAAGTGCTACATTTTTTGCATATAACTGGCAATTGCAAATGTTTTGTTTTGATTATTGAAGTTGCTCTTTGAAGTATGAGAGGGCCTTTTATGGCAGTCTGGTTTCTACAACACATTTCAAGGAATTAATTTAGTTATTTTGGATTTTTTCCTCTTTTTTTTTTTCTTTTTTAAATTCCAGCCAGCTATGTTTTTTAGATGCAACAAATGTAGAAGACATTCAGGAAAATKATTTACGTGCAGCTGTCTGCATGTTGAACTCATTTGTGAATGTGTGACTTACACAAACTTTCACAAACCAAGCTAGGGAGCTGAAATGAACTTAGTTTTTCCAAAGCAGTAAGCCACAGGRCATTGCAGTGATTATGCTATAGAATGTTTACATGTGTTTAAACATTATAAAGCAGGAGAGAGTGTCGAACTTTTAAACTTTTTTTAAATTTGGTTACATTCAGATATCTGTAAAGGGTAGCAAATCAGTCTTAACAGATTTTTGCATTTTGCTCTTCATTTCATTGTATCCTGTGGAGTTACTTCCTGGCTCATGCAGCAAGCAAGTCTGAAATTTTAAAATGTCTTRAAAATAACCTAGATGGCTGAAGAATGGTGTTAGGGCCTTGGATTCAGATCTCAATCTCTTTCTCTCATGCTGTTTCAGCTTCTAAAAAATATTGAATTATTCTGTGCCAYAGAAAGTAGTTCAGTGTTGGAGACAACTTTCCCAGGCACGTGAGCCATCTCATTCCAGTCCCTTTTCTACACCATACTTATGCAAAGTGAAATAACATCAGTAGAAAAAGTAAGAAGCCCACCATGAATGGTGTGGGGTTAGGGTTTTCTAATTTGTTGCTTGCTTTGTTTCTTTTGTTCTTTTTGATATCTCTAGAGGTCCCTGAAGCTGAAGAGTAATGATCTCCTCAAACAAAATGTGTCACTAAGTGCAGAATAAAATACCATTTGGGTTTCTTCTTYTTAGTTTTTCTTTAGAGCAAGACAGTTTGGGGGGAAAGAAGGATGCACTTTTTTGATATTATTTTGGCAGCCAGACTTACCAAGATGTTTGCTTTACTCATTGATAAGTAAAATAGAATTGATGGTATACATAAAGCTTGAAGAACACTTTTATTGTTCAGTAAAAGCTAAATCAATGTGAAACTTCTGTCTGTACAGATCTGTTGTTCATGAAGCCATATGCTCTATACTGTGGAAAAGTAATTTGTTTTATCTTCCCACACAATTACTTGAGTCACTGAAGGACAAAGTGAGTGAAAAGTGACAGTGCAGAATTTCAGGGTTTRATTTTAAGTTTACTATTAATTTAAAGCAATTTTAAATAAGTTTAAGGAATTCTGGCAATGCGTATAACATTTGATTTTTATCCTAGGGAGAAGACTATTAATGAAAAGAAACATAGCATCATTAAAGCATCTCTTAAAACTCAATATTTAAATAGATTAATAGAGAAATGGGACTGTGGGACTGTGTGTGGTCATTGTTTGCATTTCATATGCACACACATGTCCACGTGAGCACGCAGACACGTTTGCAGAAACATTTGTATCTGAGGTGGTGTTCTAACCCAGCTGAATTTAATAGCCAAATGCCACAGACTGGTACTACCAACTTTTGCATCCACTTTGCTTTCTTTTTGTTCCTGTGTATAAATAAGCTTGAATTACTAGCTTATTCTGAGTGCATTATAAGTCCAGATATCTGACAGCACTGATAATTAACTCTGATGCCCAGCAACCCCAGCTGACAAAGATAGTATTGCTTAAGAATCAGTTATCAAAAGAAAAAAAGGTGGGGTTTATGATCACTCCATATTAAAAAAAACCACAGGATCATGACACAATGACAAAAGCTATCTTTTTGAAATAAATAAATAAATTTATTAATAATAAACCAGGTAGCAGTGGTCCTTTTCTATTCCATTAGTATTCGCATGAATGTTCTAACTTGGGATGCACAGTGTCTTTCACATTACATTTTAAAACTTTAGATAGATGCTTTTTAAGCTCTTTATGAGTGATGAAATAAACAGATAGAGTCTTTTTAGGCATTCTTTGCACATACCTGGCAAAGTAGATGTGTTTGACTATAGTTATCAATTTAATTTCATAAATACAGGAAACTGTAAAAAGCTGCAGGCCCAGCAGTCTCATTTGTGCCTGTAACTTGTTTGTTTAGGCCTTTTCCTGTTTGTTTGTGAAATAAACTTCWGGTTAAAGGGAATAAATAAATAAATTAAACAGAATTGGAGTGGTTCATCAAAAATGAAACAGAAAGAGGGAGCTCCTTTTCACAGATGCCTGGTAGATCGTAGTCTGCATTACTCTCCCAAAACAAAAGCATCCAAACCTTACTCCCAACAGACTTTGGAGTTCCAGATAAGGGATGATGGGACTCCAGATGGTGCTTGCAAGTTTGGGAGGCTGTGCTGTGCCCCTGGGTACACTTTGCCCAGCCCAGCATTTCCCATGGCTGCAGAACATCTGCTCTTCCTCYCTCAGATGGGCCTTGCCAGGGTCTGGCTGCTGGCAGCTCCAGCCGCATCCCTCCTGCCTTCCCGGGGCCCTGATGGAGGTGTGCCAGGGCTGATGGCACCAACTTGTCCTCAGTGGGGCACAGGACATCTTTGGTGCTTTGTCACTCCTTCCCCACCAGCAGTCTCCCCTGGCAGAGGCTTTGGGCTCTGTTTTATGAGCGTGATCCAGCACTGTGATGGTAAGGGTAGGGTTAATTAGGATTTCTTCTGAGAAAAACCCAATCACTGGGAAGTTATCCTTCAGCGGAGTAATTCAGAGGCAGCAAGTTTTCTTGGTTATTGGTCATTTAAGAAAAATAATTGAATTTCATTCACTCTATTGCATGTAACTTTCATATTTTTGTGATAAATTGTTAACTTTCCTAAGAAACTCAAAAATTGGATTTTTTTGATCTCCATAGATATTTTTCTTGGAAAATAATCTTAAAAGGAGTAGGAAACCTCTTTGTAAGTCCAGTGAA
The DNA here is from genome assembly GCA_014549065.1 of Cardinalis cardinalis. Lineage (NCBI taxonomy): Eukaryota > Metazoa > Chordata > Aves > Passeriformes > Cardinalidae > Cardinalis > Cardinalis cardinalis. Next base: position 1,967,199 of record JACDOX010000009.1, on the reverse strand, counting down.
TTGCTTGTGATGTCTAGAGCATATGTTTTGGTTGCCTTGGAAATTGAGCATTTGTCACTTGTGTTCTCAGGCAAAAGTTTTGAACTTGTCTATTTAAATTAAATCTTCGCTTCTGTTGAGTTTGCCTGTGTCCTCTTGAAGGATGGACCACTTCTTTTGGAATAATAAGTATGATGTTGATAAATGCCAGTTATACTCATAACTCCTGCCAGGCAGAATTATCTTCCAAAAAGTATGAAAATCTGTCTGCTAAATTTCTAAGGGAGGGGAATATCTTGGAGCAGTCAAATGTCATTCAGGTTTGAGAAGAGTTACTTTTTGACTGTTCTTCATGAATCAGACAGATCCCGATTCTGTGCGTACAGGCATTCTGCTGAAAGGGCTAATTTTCAAGGGAAAACCCCACTTATTTTAGAAATATTTTAAATCCTAGAAATCAGTAGGGAGAACACAGTGATGTATTTTCTCTGAGTTATTGCTACTTATCTTGTATCAGAAACTGAGTGAAGGGAGAAAAGGATAGTTTTTAAGATCAGCAAGAGTTACTTGTAACTTTTTAGCAATGGTAGTTTTCRTCGTAGTGTGGATTAACATGGGAATGTATGAAAATAAATCAGAATTGCTTCTTTGGGAACCTCTCCCTTGAATTGCAATTGAATTGAATTAAAATGTTTGTTATTACAAGGATGGTTTGGCAAATTACCTGTGGCAGAACACTGTAAAAATTTAACCATAAGATTTTGGAATTACTTTTCCACGTTCACCTTAGCTCRACCTAAGGCAACAACATCTAATGCTATGTTCAGATAGATAAGTTGTACAACATGTGAGTGTAACTTGAAGTACAGAGTTGAAAGGCAGTCAAATTAAATTCAGCCTCTGAGGTTTGCTTCAGAGCCATGAGTCTGTCCTTTGAAAAATCCCTTGACATTTTTATTCTTTATCTTTAAATTTTAGGAGACACTTGGCTTATTTCTAGTGACAATAGCACTTGGTTAATTTTCAACTGCAAATATTGTACAGCTGCACAAGAAATTGAGTTATTCATGCTTGAAACTGTGTGTTTAGTGTGAAGTACTCTTATGTTGAAGAAACAAGTGCTTGTATGTGAAGATAGATGGGCTCACATCCAGAGCTGCATGTAGATTTGTGAAACAGTTACCCTTAGCAAGCCTTTTTCCTGTGGATTTTTTGCAGCAGCCTAAGTGTGGAAGCAATAGAGTTTTCTTTTCCTAAATTGGAAAAATGAGGGTCATTCTGTATGGCATCATTCCCCATGACTAGCTCAGAGACCTCGCAGCTGTGTTTAAGCACYGCATATGAGTTTTGGGATTTCCCCAAGGAAAGCCTGGGAGAAATGGTGGTCCTGATGGTGTAGCAGAATGGCTCCTGAAACAGTTTCAGTTTAGAATAGGGAAACACTGGAAAGGAAAATCTCAATAAAGCCATGCAGAGGAAAATATTGGTCATTTCTGTGTTACTTCCAAGACACCCAGTGTGCTTGCCAGWTAGTGATTTGCATAACTGTAGTGACCATACTTCTTTCTCCAGAGAAAAATCAGTGTTTAATCTAATGTCCTGTAGTTTATGTGAAGTAGATTTTTTTAATAATGATGTTACTGTTTGTTTCATATAACTTCTATTTCCTTGCCTCCTGTCTTTAATTTGAATTTCAGTGACTAAGGATGGAGCCTTTTATATTTTTGAGAGTATATTGAAGGTATTTATAGTGTATCTGACCTTCCCCTACCTCTGCCCCCRCAGTCCAACACATGAACAGTCAATAAAAAGGTGGGGAGCTCTGTGGAGGCCGTGAGTGGAGGCATGAGCTGTAGTCCCTGTTATGTACATGAGTCTGTGAGCAGTGGATCAGCTGTCCCTTGTGTAGAGCTCAGAACACCTGATTTTCAGTGTAGGGTCCTAGGGAGTGTGGAGCTTGGGAGATTAAAGACAAGGTTTCTCCCTTCAGGAAATAACTTTTAGAAATAGATATTTCCAACAAAAATATGAGGCAAGTCAATGACTGCAATTTATCTGGATTGTTTTGCGCTGGTTTAGTGCTGAGTGGTGCCTGAACACARTGAAGGAAGGGAATGAGCATTTCTCTTATTGTGGAAGAAGATCGTGGTGAGTGCATGATGTTTGAGAAGCAGGTTGGTGCCTGAGGCACGTGTGAGAGGGAGCCCTGTGAAAGTCAAATGGTTTCTGACATTTAGAAACCAACYCCAATGACCAGCTTCAGGTGAAATAGCAAAGGAGAAGTTTACTCCTGTTTAAGGAGTAGAATGTAGGAGAAATGGAATGTGAAAACTGGCCTGGGTTGGCAGGATCAGTGCAATTCACCTCACAAACATGAAGAAAAAATAACAAAATCAGAATGCTTAAAAGTCCCACCAAGCTGTTTGAGGGAGCTCTGAATCTCTCAACTACTTTTCCATTGGTGAGACAGCAGTGGAAAGGAGGGAAGTAGGTCTCTCACAGGACCTGACTTCTGAGTGTATTGATAGCGCCAAGGCTTGATGAAATCCGTAAATTCATCTGTTGGTCTTGGTTTCCGTTTATTTCCATCTCAAGGAAATGGCCATGATAATGACCTACTTCCCGGCAATGCACTGCTCAGCCTCATGCTGCACAAGGCACTTTACCTCAGTGATGTGGACCAGCATGGACTTGGGGAAGAAAAAAAACCTGATAACTTCATGATCAGGAATACATGAGTTTTTCTATTCTATATTCATCATTTAGTCTACAGGCCTTGATAGAAATAATTGGCTATTTTTCAGTGAGGAATTTTTATGAAGCTAATGTAGCCATAAAAAAGTGTTAGTGATAGAAGCAGTAATCTAGGCAGGACAGTACAGAGTTAACAACAAGCTAGTTAGCTGGGCTTCCCTGATTTATGTAGCTACATACCTAATTCTTGGGTTCCTCTGTACAACATGTGAGTGTGTCCAGGCTTTTGGAAATTATTTACAACTTCCTCCCTCTTATGCCACATATATTTGTAGTTCTTATTTAATTAAATGTCAGGAGACCTATGTAGCTAGAGATATCCTCTGRGTAAAAGATACTAATGGCATACGGTTTAAGTAATCAATTCATAATGCTTGGGGTGGAGCCCTACATGCAGAAGTTGAGGTATTTAAAAGAAAGTGGATTGAATGTCTTCAGTTAAGGAAATGGGACATGCATATGCTGTGCATGAATATGGGGRAAATAAATCCAGGTCTTGCAGGAACCTCAGTGTTCTGCCTCTCATAATAGCRTTATTTTAAAGTTTGTTTTCCACTTTGTATTTGTGACATGCATTTTGATGTGTACATTGTTTAGCCTGTGGATGGATGTGAGGTAGCAGAAGGGGTGGCAGAAGGGTTAGCAGAAGATGTTTTATGTGCAGAATGGAAATCGTGACTTCCCTACAGCACATATGGAAAGCTGAAGTCAAGAAGGCATGTTGGCACTGTSTGCCATCCTGCCTGCTCCCCTGCTGCAGCAGGCTGCCTGTTTTAGCCTCCCTATCCTGGGCAGCACAGCTCCTCTCCCATCAATGGTGTGTGAGGTGGTGGCTGGCAGCCTGGGTAGCTTGTTGCTCTCTTGACCTTTCCAAACTCTAGCAGTTACAACAGCTCAATTAAGCACTCCTAGYGGGCAGGCTGGATATAGTCCATTTTGATAAAAACCTTCCACACAGGGAAATCAAGGACCAAAAATCCCATTTCAGAATATTTGATATGAAGTTTCTTTGATAGTCTTTTTGGGCCACAAGTCCTTTTTTTTTCTTTGTTTTCCTTTTCTTTTACAGTTGAGGCTTATGTCTGTTTGGGAATATGTTTTTGTTTTCTAGTTGATGAAAATGAGTAAGATGATTTGTTCTGATGAACAAATTCAGTAGCAGCTGATCAGAGCAAATCTGTAATTTGTTCTTATTTAACATTGGCTCTTAGGAAGGCTATCACAGGGCTGAAATCCATCTACCTCTTTATGGAAGTCATGGACATCTATCGTCATGAAGACATGTCTTCTCTAAATTATAAACAAGCTCCAGGAACTGGAATGCCTAAATGAAATGCTGTTTGTTTGCTTACACTACATGTTACTTTCCAGATAATTACTTCAGCTGATGAAAAAGAATTACAAAATCCAGAGGATAGGTAACACATTTTTAATAGGAATCATCAATTCTTTTTTCAGCAGTCTTTTATTTACACAGAAGTGGGTAATGATAGGCATGCTTTTTTACTATTATTATTTTATACCTCTCTGACCAGATTAATGTCTAAGGTTCTGGCGGGAAAAAATTTAGCAAAACTTGAGTGTTTTCATTGCTGTGAGTACAGACCCATAGGAACCAGCCATTTTAAACGTTTTTTTTTTTCCTGAGAAATGAAAGATTAAAATCCCTGGGAAATTCTCCTGTGCACATTTTATTTTACATTGTCATTTACAACACAGTATGATTCTATACATTTTAATTTAGGAATGCGTAGGAATTTTTGATGTTTAAAATTCTAGTATTCCGTATTATATTTTATGCTTTATAATAGAGTTTTTGAGTTCTGTTAGAGCTTACAAGCCAGTCAAATGGAGTTAATAAGAACTGGGGTTAATACTTTTTTTTTTACTTTTTTAAGGCAGTTTCTGTGTTTTTTACAAATATCTATACAGATGTTCTTATTAAAAATAAATTCTTTAAATCAAAGTATTTTTTTATTAGTATAAGAAAAGCAATTTTGTTTCTGAAATACAGAATGAGAGTGCTTCCTACTCAGCTGAGTGCTTGTCTAAGGACAGGTAAACCATTACAAGAATTTTTAAGCAGAGAGAACAACAAAAGGCAGTTTATGGGAGCAAGGCTGGTACATTAATATTACTAGTTGAGAATCATAAGAACATAGTAGTATTTCAAAGCTATTCCTTTTAGTAACAACTAAGTATGAAATAAAAGATCTGTACATGTCTTTTCATGAAGTATATTTGCCTGAAAGGAAATTGCAAACTTAGTTTTAGCTCTTCACTGGAGATAACTGAAGTTTATTATATGTGCAGAAGTGGGCTTTACTAAAATTGACTTTGTGCATGTCTTCATAGAATTGTTTCTATCTGCTTGTAATGGCAGCTCAGCAGGCTAATTTTTCAGGCTAAATGTCAAACTTCATAGTTTATTATCCTAAGACTCCTAGAACTTCTTTACGCTTTTATTTGGTGTAGGAGATTAAAGACTAAAACCCTTTGTAAAGTTGCAAAATTTTAATCCATGGAGATTGTCAGACCTCAGCTAGACAGGGTCCTGAGCAATCTGCTGTGGCTTTGAATATGCTACTTACTCTTGAGCAGGAGGTTGGACTAGATGTCCTTTCYTCCACATGTCCTCTCACCTGTCTACTTTTTTTCTTTGATTCCACTGAGAGAATGCAGACTGTATAAAAATCTTCAGGGCACAAAGATGTTTTTACTTCGTAAGTCAAGAGTCGCTCTTAGAAATTTTCATCATGTCCAGCAGTTGCCCAGCAACTGATTTAGTTCCTGTTAGTGAAGGATGCCCAGTATAATTCTGAAATTTTAGGCCTTTAATCTTTAATTCACTGTGATTGTTTTGCCTTCATCTGGATTCCATGTAAGTATGGGGATAATATCTATAAACTGAGATGTGAAAGAGGCATTAGATTGTTGCTCAAATATAGTCAATTTATCATATGTATCATATTGTGGTTTCCCTCGTACATTTAAGAAAGTTGTGTTGTTCCCCWTAATTCCTTCTAAAATGGAATAATTCATATTGTGTGCTGTAATTCTGTTACTCATTATAGACATCCTGGCAAGAGCATGGGTGGCCCTCAGTCATGCTTAAGTGAAATCATAAGGTTCCCTGTACAAGACCTTAGTACCATATGTGAAATTTTGATTTTGCTGATGGACATTTCACTTGAACGTGACATTGGGAACCACCACATACACCTATTTCCTGGTAAATTAAGCTGCTTTGTCTTCTAGGAGGTTTCCTTTGCATGCATGACTGTTACCTCTCTCCTCTTCTGCCAGGAACATAGATTTGTAAGGAAAAAATAATAATTCAGTTCAATCATGTCTTTTTAGTACAAAATAATGTTCTCATCACTTTGGATCCAGAGGTTTGGTGGAATTTGCAGGCAAGAACATCTGGGAAATGGTCTGAATGGGACTGTCCTGGTGTGCTGAGGAACAAAACATAATACTCCTGATACCGTTTCCTATAGCTGTTTTTGCCTTGTCATCACAGGACTAAAATTTGAGATATTCCTGTAATCAAAGCCTCCCAGTAAAATGGATACATTTAAAAAAAATCCAAACACTGCAAATTTTTCTGTTTTGTTTAGGGTTATTTTAAATAAACCTGGACATCTGTGTCTGTAAGTGTGGTGGGAGAGATCAGTCCTGCCAGTTGTGTGGATCGACTTGACTTGTAACAATTGAAAGTGTTGTCCTTGCGCTTCTCTGGTAGATTTTATGATGTGAATGCAATGCTATTCAACTTCAATAAGGTCTGGTTTAGCATAATYAAGAGAGGAAACAAGAAGGAACTGCTAGGGAAATCATAGACTATGATGATTTTGAAAATWAACAGGAATGAAAAATACTGACACCCTCTCAAATCATGAAAAGATCCAGGTTTGCAGACAACTGACAAAACATGAGAGGTTATAAAAGAGCACACTTGTGTTACTGTGCCAGCTTCAGCAACAAGCATTTCCTTTTTTTCTGCATGATGAAGGAAACAATAAGCCATGATTCTTTTTTTAAGCATTGTAAAGTTAAAAACTTAGAACAGGAAGGGAGATGCTAACTGTATGAATTATTGCTGATCATAAATGGAATAACTCTTACAGAAGGAAAAATGGAAGGAGAGCAGTGCAAATCAAGAATGACATTCTGGTTTTCTTAAATAAAATTTTTCAATATTTTATAAGAAGTGTTTCAGACTAATTGAAATCAGTTAAGAATAAATTTAAAATTAAAAAAAAAATAAAAGAATAAAGAAGATACCAAATCCCTTTTTTTTCCTCCAAAATTGAGCTTAGCTGGCATAATATTGAGAGCCAGAAGGATTTCTTAAAGTATGAAAATCCTGTCTTGAATTTAGTGGTGATTTCTGACTTTTATCTGACCAGGGAATCTAGCATTGTGTCTGGAGAATGTTTGAGGGGTTTTGAGTACAAATGTAGTATAGCAGTGCATATACAGTCTACTGAATGGGCCATAGGTGTGACCTAGGAGAGGTGATGCTTCTTGGGTTTTTTAGCATTTTCAAATTTTTGCCTGCCCGTGCACACTTTGGGACTGACTTCATGTAAATCAGGATTAACACAGAGAGCTTGTTGAATGCTTGTAAGCAGGGAAAAACCAGTTGTGGAAGCAGCTTTCTACCTGTGTGCTTCAATTCAGAAGCCTAGATCTGCTGGTTATTTATTGGCTGGCTTTAATGGAAAGCTTCATAGAGCACAGAGGTGATTAAATGTTGTAAAAATGCATATTGTTAAAAATAAACAAAAGGAAGATAGTGGCTTACAAACTATCCTTTTCAAGCCAGGCATATAATCCCAAACAAAATTGAGGTAATTTTTTTGGGTTTTGGTATTTTTATACAGTAGTTTTAATCCTAGAAAAGATACCTTTCTGCTTTTGTGATCTCTGCTGCTAAACTGGAGAGTGGCAAGAACTAGCAAAAGTTCAGAAAATGCTCATTGCCTTGCCATCCATCTCTTGCATGCTTGAAATACTCTTTCATATTTCTGTCCTATTACCCTGATATTTCTCCTCTTGAAGCTTTGTCCTTCATTGCTGCTTTGTCATGGTGCTCATCCTCTGGATAATCTGAATGATACCCATCATCCACCTACCTACATTTGGCTGCTCCTTGTTCACTCTACCTTTAGGACTCTTATCCAAATATGAGTTGCTTTCCTAATTAGCACAGCAGAATGGCAATCTCAGAGCCACCTTTGTCATATTCCTGTTGTTCAGTGGGAATTTAGCAGTGACAGCAGCAGAGGACAGATGATACTTTTGGGTGGTAATTCTTCAAGCAGAAACTGATTGCCTTGTAAAATGGAAGAAATAGAACTTTTAACTGAGCATAACTGTATGGGTTTAAGGAGAAAATTTATTTCATTTCCAAACAATGGATCAGAGAGGAAAAAAAAAACAAGCTCTAGCCTGTGGAGTTCCTGAATGAAACAAATTGTTGGGGATGATGATTGTTTGCATTTCTTTGATGAAAGTTAGCATAACATACTTTGAGACCTTAAGACTTGCAGAACTGGAGTTTCTGTTCTTGTGTCTTTCATCACTGTAGTTGCTGGAGACTCATTTTTAACCAGAAACTTGCAAGGGTAAATCTCTTTATCTGAGGGATTTTACAATTTTTTTTATCCTGGTAGCGTAGTAATAATGTCACTTTACAACAAAGTGAGATAYTGTTTGCCTTAAAATTTTTGAACAAGTTGACTGTTGCACAGCAAATCTAAAAATGAAGGTTTACCAAAGGTGTATATTGTCTCTTTTTGAGAAGAATTCCATTGTATATCTTGTTGCAGATTCTTTTGAAATCCCAAACTCATGATTACTGTATGAGAAGGAGTACAGGCACTCTATCCAGGGAGATAATCACAGCATTCATTAGAACGTAACTGCTTGATCATGACCAGTTTTGGTGTCCCAACAGAAAGATGTGGATAAATCAGAGAGTATGATTCAGGATGGTTGCAGCTGGGTCACTTGACTTGCAGATACAGCCTGAGGGAATGGGGCTTGMACAGCCTGGAGTCCTGATCCCCCAGCATCCACAAGGAGGTTATCAACAGCAAGGAGCTAGGCTCCCCAGAGGGGTGTGTGGCAGGGTAATCAAACATGTATTTTCTGCCAGTATTCAGTATTGCAACAATAGATGAAAGAAAAACCAGTGGTATATCCTCTAGAAGTGGAAATGGCTCAGTGAGGGATGTCATGTAACTGACCCATGATGTAACTGTCTGTTCTGAAGCAGAAAGAATGTTCCTGATGTTTCTCCTATGTCTGAAAAACAGAAAATGCTTGGTYTTCTAGGTTGCAATAATTTTAGAARCCTGAGTTCAGTTGTTATCCTGGAAAATACCTTTTCTATTTTTCCAACCTGTGGATGTCCCAGAACACAAAAAATACTTCAGCACTGAATTATGAAAGTTCACCACACCATTTGCTTTTATGATTTTCTTGAATTTTTCTTTTGCAATTCATTTATATTTTATTTCTTTTCAGGTTAGCATCTAACCTAATCAGGTTAGCACCATCTTCATCAGCAAGCACATTTTTGTTTCCATGTTGTCTAAATACTGATACTCTGCCCTTTTAACCCTCTCATCTTCATTTAAGCAATCTTATTTGTAGTGTTAGCATAAATCCATAGTACAAGATCTGTTTTATCKATGAGAAAATACATTTAGATTTTTTCAATATTGTAAATAAAATATTGTATATTTTATACTATTAGATGGTTTCCTAGAACCTTTTACTATTTTGTGTTGTAAACAAGTATTGTATATACTCTCCACATTCTTGCATTGTCTTGCAGATGAAAAACAGGGACAATAACATGCTGAGCCTTCAGTTTTACTTCTTAGTAAAGAGATGGGGATAGTGCTCTAAAAATGATCACTCAGAATCACAAACTGTGTCACTCTCCTTCTTTCAAAGGACAGTTGGTGGAGCTGTGCAAGCAGTGACAGCCATGTGGATGGGGATGGGAGAATCAGGAATTTATTGCTTCCTTTATCTTGATACCCTCATCCACTCTGTGTGGATGCACTAGGTCAGGTGGCTTTTAGAGACAGATCTAAATGAGCCAATGGATGTGAGCAGTTGGCATCATGCAATCTATACATTAACTGATGTATTTTGGTTTAGAAGAAAAACTGTGAAAATCTATGCTGGAGAAAGGGAATTCTTCAAGATTATTTTGATAGGTGATAGACAAGAGGTACAAAAGGCCTTTCCAGAGATTTTTTTTTCCTTCAAAGTATTGCAGACTGTTGCATTCTTGAAATCAGATGAGAGTAATTGTAATGTGTAAATAGTGAAAAAGGAGCCTCATCCTCTTGGTAAAATCCCAAGTAGTTTGCTTTGTTTTATGCTAGACCTGGTGGATAGGTAATGGCTRTAAAGAAACAGTCCTGTTATTTTTCAAGGAGTCTATGGGGAAGAAGACTGAAGCAAAGGACTAACACCTGAAACCACAATAACTCATGTGGTTTTGGCACTCTCAGAGACTGGGCTTAGATGAAGCCCATTAATGAGGATGTATTTTTTTGTCATGTTTATATCCTGAAATAAATAATGCCAGGCAGTGCAAACGCTTACTTGGTGTTTCTGGTGGTATCAAAGAGAGGAACGCCACAGGTGCTAAAGGGTCATTGTGTCTGCAAGAGATAACTGGACTGCATCACAAGTGAACTTCTGTTTTAAGGGCTTGAGGTTTCAGTGAGCCTGGGTGAGGGAAATTTAATTAATTCCCTAGTCTTCATATGCGCAGCTTAACAGAGGTCTTGGTAAGAAAACCTTTCCTAATCTAAGTGGTGAGCAAATGGCAGTGTTCCAGGTCATGGCGGTTGTTAATAAGAGACCATGACTAGAAAATCAAAATTTCAGTGGCAGATGATCTGGAAAATAAACTTACCAGGAGACAACTAGSGTATGACAGCAGTTTCTTCAGAGTGTATGATTGTCAGACTAAATCATTAAGAGATGGCAAAAAAAATATTTATTTAAACAGACAAAAACTGTATTTATGGTATAAAAATGAAGGTTAGCAAGCAAAAATATGTATAAAAGCAGTTGTTACCTTTGAAAACTGACAAAGTTTGAGTGCTGGAACTTGAAGTTGTCATTGGGACAGTTGAGAGCCCCTAGTTAAGGATTAAGGGACAAACAAAAAAGCAGAAATCATTGTGAGAGTCTTCTATAGGGCACTCAGCTAGTATGATGACACTGATGAATTATTCTTTAAGGAATTAAGGGATAATTCTAAATCCCCCATCCTTGTCCTTATGGGGGACTTCAATTTGCCAAGTGTTAACTGGGATCACTACAAAGCTAGCAAAACCATGTCCAGAAGATTCCTAAAACATCTGGATAACTTCATGGTACAGGGACCAAGGGAGCTGGCTGGGAAAGATGCCCTCCTTGAACTGATGCTTGCTAACAAGAGGGTCTCATGARGTGGTAGCTGATGACTTTTTTGGTGACAGAGACCATGGAGCAGTTGAGTTAAAAAACTCTGGTGACAGGTGGAAAACTGCCAGCAAAGCTTCAACCCTAGATATGCTAGATATGAGGGGATCAGACTTCAGGCTGCTCAGGGAACTGGTGAATAARATTCCCTGGGAAATACTGCTGAGGATGTTGGGGTCCATCAGTGCTAGCTGCTCTTTCAGCATCACCTCTTAATGGCACAGGAGTGGGCAATTCCAAAATGTCAGAGGTCCAGCAGGCAAGGCAGATGGCTGGCTTGGCTGAGTAGGATCTTCTTCTGGAGCTAAGACAAAAAAAGACAGTGGAAGAAAGGTTGGGTCACATGGGATGACTGCAGAAATGGTGCTCACCACTATAGAGAGAAAACTCATGTGGCTGAAGCTCAATTAGAGTTGAAGCTACCCACTACTGTGGGGGACAATAAAAAGTATTTTTAAAGGGGCAAGCCAGTAATACCTTTGACCTGTTACTTGATGAGTATGGTCACCTCACAAACAGGGAGGTAGGAAAAGCAGAGTTGTTTAATGCTTTCTTTGCTTTAACATTGATGATGGGCTTTAGGGGTCCCAGAGCCCTAAGCATGGATGGACCATGACTGTGAGAATGATAAACTCCCAGTCAGCTCCAAATTTATGCAGGATTTTCTGCCTGTCAGTCTGTGAGGCTTGATGAGATTTGTCCAAGAGTCCTCAAAGAGCTGGCTGATGTCATTGCAAGACCTCTCTCAATGATTTTTGAACAGTCTTGGTGATCTGGAGAGGTCTCAGTTGACTGGAAGCTGGAAAATGTCCCAGTTTTCAAGAAGGGCAAGAGGGATGATCCTGAAAATTACAGGCTTGTCAGTTTCACATCAGTGACTGGTAAAATTTTGGTGAATATTGTTCTGGGAGTTACTGAAAACCACCTAAAAGACAATGCATTGTTGGTCACAGCCAGACCACTTCTTGAGGGGAAGGTCCTGCTAGACGACTTATTTTCCTTTTATGACAAGATAATCCACSCACTTGATCAAGGGGAGCCAGTTGATGGATTCTTTTTGGATTTGAGTGAAGCTTTCAATGCTTCACTCTCACAGTGTTGTTCTGCACAAGATTTCCAGCTCACAGCTGGAAAAACACGTCATGTGATGGGTCAGCAGCTGGCTCATGGCTCAGGCACAAAGGGTTACAGAGAATGRAGTGACATCAGACTGGGCATCTGATGGGATTCTGGAATCCAGTGAGATTCTGAGGTTTTACAGGGCTCCATCTTAAAACCAGTTCTCTTCAACTTCTTCATAAATGACTTGGACACAGGACATACTGATATACTGAATAAGTTTAGTGATGACATTAAATTGGGATGAGCTGTTGGCCCCCTTCAAGGCAGAGATGCCCTGCAGAGAGATGTTGATAAATTACAGGGCTGGGCAATGGCCAATSAAATGAAATTCAACAAGGGAAAGTGCTGGATTCTGCACCTGGGATGGGGCAATCCTGGGTGTACAGACAGACTGGGGAATGAGAGGCTGGAGAGCAAAGCCATGGAAAGGGACCTGGGGGTCCTGGTCCATGGCAAGTTGAACCTGAGCCAGCAGTGCCCTGGCAGCCAGGAGGGYCAACCCTGTCCTGGGGGGCRTCAGGCACAGCAAGGCCAGCAGGGCAAGGGAGGGGATTGTCCTGCTCTGCTCTGCTCTGGGGCGGCCTCGCCTCGAGTGCTGGGGGMGATTCTGGGTGCCACAGTATAAAAAAGACACTTAACTGTTAAGAGTGTCCAAAGGAGGGCAACAAAGATAGTGAAGGGTCTGGAGGGAAGCTGTATGAGGAGCAGCTGGAGTCACTTGGTCTGTTGAGCCAGGAGGACATAGAGGGAGTTCTCATTGCAATTCCAGTTAAAATTTCCTTGTGGGAGGAAGCAGAGGGGAAGACGCTGATCTTTCCTCTGTCTTGCCCAGTGACAGGACCCAAGGGAATAACCTGAAGCTGAGTCAGGGGAAGTTCAGACTGGATGTCAGGAAAASCTTCTTCACCCAGAGGGTGGCTGGGCACTGGAACAGCTCCCCAGGGAAGTGGTACAGCACAAAGCCTGACAGAGCTCAAGAAGAGCTCAAGTTTGGAAAATGTTCACAAACAAACGTGATTCTTGGCGATGGTCCCTTGAAGGACCAGGAGTTGGACTTGATCCTTTTGGGTCTCTTTCAATCTGGGACATTTTATGGTTCTGTGAAATACTAAAATACATAAGAGTTCATTGCATATGTTTCACGTCACCGTTTTTAATAAGGTAAAAAATGAATAATAAAGTAAGCCCCCTAACCTTCAATTTTTTATCTGGAGTAGATTAAAAATGTTAGATTTGAAAACCAGGTAAGGCCTGTATGTATGGAGATCAAAAATAAAATTCAAGGGAAATAGTCTTTTTTTTCCTTCAGAATTCTCCACTGGTAACAGAATTTCATGTTGAATTTTCAAGGAAGCTATTTTTAAGTATGCAGAAAATCTTAATGACTTGAACCAAAATCCCAGATAAAAATATACTGACGATCTGGAACACAGAATCTAAATTGGCACTTTTAACTGAGCTGAGACAAATTGGGATGATGGTTGCCATGCTTTCCTGCAAATTCTTTCCTTTTCTAGCTTTCTGGTTTTTTGTTGACACCCCAGATGTGTTTTCCATTTTCCCTCTTTTTTACTGTCCACTTTTAATTTCGTGGATGACCCAATCTTTGTCTTTCTGTCTGTGCTCTCATATCAAATAAATTGCATTTTATGTTCTAAATTCTTTTCTTTCTGAATTGTCTTTCTGCAATTTAAAATCCTTTCTTCATGATATTTGCTGCTTATTAATAAATACAGTCGAAAATTATATTTCCATTTTTCCTTAGAACCATTAATTTTTAAGCCCCTTCTGCCCTAGTAAGCAGCACTACAGGTCAGCTTGTTGTTTCTAATATGTCTGATTTACCTTCACCTAATGTCTTAAACATATAATCAATTTACCAGAGTTTTCAAAAGTTACCATGAGTCAATCAATCTGTGTTGATATCCATGTGTGTGCTGGCAGTCTGAGACAAAAGAGAGATGATTTAGGTTCATGCTGCTTGCAGTCATTTCCTTGGTGTATTCTTCTTCCTTTGACACCTGTCTCCAAGTCATTCCACTGGCAGCATCTTAGTTCTGTCACCGCTCGGGCTTTTCTCTATAGCTCAAAATCATTAATAGCTTAGTGCCATTCTCTAGAGTCAATTAATTGTCTCAAAACATCAAATTTCATTTCTTTTTCTTTAATTTGTAGGATGTTTTTGTTTCATTTTTTAAAGTTCTCAATGATGTGGTTATATTATTGATAAAGCTTTTCTTTTAATGAATTTGGAGACAGCCTTCTATTTCTGTCATTGCCCTCTTCCTCAAAATCCCTTTCTCTTATTTCATAAATGTGAGAATCTCTCTGTCAGAATACACAGAGCTACCAGATTATCCTCCTTCAGAGGCTTTCACGGAACTAATCTCTGCCATAATACATATACGAAACTTACTTAAAGAACAGCCCACTGTCGTTATGCAAGAGATGAGTCATAATGCTGATATCCAGTATTTAAAAATGCTTTATTTTCTATTGCATTGCTACCTTGATCCCTTTGTTACTCCTTTGTTGGTTTTTTCTGCTCATATTCTCTCAGCCTTAGATTGCAAGCTCGTTTAGGCAGTGTTTGTCATTCACTTTGTGACTGTGCAGTGCCAAGCACAATATGGTCTCAAGGAGTCTTATATCTTAGATATAACAGGTAAACTAACACATCAGAGCATCCCACACATTTGGGAAAAGTTTAGCTCTTACTATGAGGGCCCTATTTGTTTGCTAACTAGGCTGAGCTCTACAGCTGCCTTTTTGCATATTTTCAAAGATTTTCTGAGCAGTCTCCATGAAAAGACCATCATTCCTCTAAAAATACCTACCCATTTCACTTTTTCTTAGTGAAACAACATAGAAGCACATTTAGGCTAATACAATGAACTGTGAGTGCAAATGTGTGGGGGGTTATTTTGGTTTTGTTATTTTGATTTTTCCTGATAAAGTACCTAGTACAGCTGTTTACCTGGTTCCTGAATGCCAAAAATCTAGTCTTCTGCAAACCTAAGGGCYGTTTTTAAAACTCTGCTTTCAGGCAGCTGTTGATTAGATTGGTAATGCCTTGCAAACCTGTTAATGGAGAGCTGGATATTGCCATCAAGCTTGCAAAAGTCATGTTAAGGGTAAAGAGAAGACTGATTTCCTATATAATCTCCTTTTTAATCACATTGCCACCCTAAAGCTCCCAGCTGTTCTGAAATTTCAGTCCTGTGATTTGAACATCTCCCATGGCTGTAGATGCCATAGCAATGCCACATAAGCTCTAGAGAACAAGAAGAACATTTTAATCAACATTCAGTTTGGTTTTTAAATGCAAACATTGAGTATTTCAATGCCTACGGTAGGAGCTAGTAGCTCTCCTTGGATAGTAATTGTCTATTTGCATGTAAATTTTGTGGCACTGCACTGCAGGGTGCATTCCAAGAACCAGGGAGGACATCAGGACTAGACTTTGCCAGGGTGTGAAGCATCCATGACCCAACACAATAAATTAAMAATTCCTGTTTGATAGTGCCTTAAAGAAAACATGGACTCTCCTTCTTCCTTTGCTAGAAGGTATTTCTGCAGTTTGTCATACACTTCAAATATACCTTGTAAAAAATTAATTGAATTACATTTGGTCTTTCTATAAATTCTACACTCAAATAATTAACATCCATATAATATTATATACCATTCTCAGAGCAGTGTTTTGTGTTTCTTCAGCATAATTCWAATCAATGACATTGTTTAGACACCTGGAGAAAACTTCATAGATAAGAAATTTTCACATTCACCACCTGTGGTCCCTTTGCCAAACTGAGGTCCCCTCTATCCATGGTGCCTTTGTGAGAGAGCTTCTGACTTCTGACTATATTTTTCAGGTTGATCAGTTTAGGGTGAAACAACAATCAGTATACCCTGGYATATTATGATGTGCCAATGTCAGCAGTTTCACTTCATACTAAACTTTGACATTCCACATTTTGCCTTTGTTCTGAATTAATTTAAAAAGATTTATGGAAATAACTCTTTTTCTTTACTGTAGTTCATAGCAATCAAGAAGGAGTTGCATATCACAAGGACACAATACACTACCTCAAATCATGTCCTAGTGAGACATGTGGAGCCATTCTTACTGCTGCCACAGGATAAGAACATAAGCAGTTATCAATATCTCTTTATAAATTCTGAATATTGAAGTGATTTGTTCCTCTTACTGGCACAGTGAAGGCTGAGCTTTCCCTATTCAAAGTATAAATCAAATGAAGACATAAAGTAATTTCTCCTTTTGGATTTAAAAGTCTCATTAGCATCAAGTGAATGAAAAGATGAAAAATATATCGTAGAGAAGACCCCACTGCTATAAATTAAGGATTTTATATACTTGTGCAGTCACGTATATTTCCTTATTCCTAGTAAAATCTCCATGCATGTTTGCTCACTCAAATGAAGGCTTCCTGCCTTCATTTAATAAATAATAATGTGAAAAGTCTTTACTTGAAGGAACTTGGTTGATCTTTCTAAGATAATTACTTCTGAATTTTCAGTAATCTGGAAAATTATCTGCTCTAATGATATCTAATTCCTAACTGGATTACCCTGTTGAAGTTAGTCATGGTACTCAGATTGTTTTTATTCTTTAAAGGCAAAACACTATGTAAAGGTCAGACTGAAATGGTGAGAGTAGTGATGGCTGTATTGACCCAGTGAGAATTTATCAGTCAAAATCTGTGCTTAAGCTCCAGCTGTGCTGATGAAAGTTAAGCATGGATACAGAAAACTAACAAGAAAAATAAGAGATCTAGAGGCACTACCGAATTTACCTAAAAAGTTTCTACCTGCAAGTAAACAGAAATATAAAAAAAACCCTTTTACTTGAGGGACCTAGTGTCCTAAAGATGTCACACTTCTGCAATACTAAAAACATCAGACATTTATTGTCTTGAAGGAAAATGAATTCAAATATGATCACATATGACCACTTGCAGTGTGAAAAGTATGAGTTTGCACTAYAAGAATAGCTCATAGAAGCTACTCTAATAAGTGGTAAGAAAATTGGGAAATATTTTTCAAGCATGTTATTAAAACAGAAATTTATTTTTCAAACAAACTGGGCCCGTAAACCTGCAAAGCAAGGAATAAAATAAAAAGAAGAATAAATATATGGAGTAATTATTAACATGAATTACCTCACTTTTATTAGACAGTTTCCCATAAAAGATGAGGAATTGGGAGCTGCAGTAACATATATTACATACAGATATTACTGCAGCTCTTCCATATGGCAAAGGAAGGAGATGGAGACATGAAGAATTTCACAAAGACTGAATTCCAGAAGCTCTTGGGAGAAGATTTTTACTAGTCTCCAGAGTAACCCAAAAAAATTTCAGCATCATTTCCTCCTTCCCAGTGAGGAAATGTAATTTCCTTGGTTGTCATTAATGGAAGAGGCACATCCACTTGTCGTGATTTTTTTTTTACTAGTCAAGGTATTTCTATTATAGTTTCTTCATAATTTTTGTATAGGTTTAATTTTTTTTATCATAATGTGATTGAATGCATTCTTAGCTCATGTAAAAATACTCAATTTACAGTTAATTAAATGCAATTTTATGCTCCTCCTTTCCCTGTATTATCCAGCTGTGAGTTTTTTCCATATTCAAAAAGCAAAAAAGCTTTCCCTTTGCACAGAAAATTTACATGACCRTGTCTTTACCATGGGGAAAATAAATGTAATACTGCAGTTGATTCATGCAATTTGTCAATATAATTAAAATAAATTGAATCATTCTGATTTTTTGGATGTGTGTTAGGACTGTGACCAACCCAAGACATGACAAGCACTGTAAATGATCTCTGTGGCCGAGAAGATGRAATTCAAATTTTAGCAATTCTCGCCTGACCCAAAAGTCATTTTGCCCCCTTTGGGGAGATAGGAGTTATGTTAATGTGCTTTGTGATTTTTTTTTATAGGGAGAGGACTGGTTAGGTAGTATCCCTTGTGCACAGCAGAATGAAGGACAGTAAAAGTGATGCTATGCTGCTTGGTCAGTGTCAAATATTGTATGCTTACCATAAGTGCTGTAGGAAGCAAACACCGACACTGTTGTATGATCTCCTGTCGGGCTTAATGGCTACTTTGTTTGTTTTCCTCTTACTTA
The DNA here is from genome assembly GCA_014549065.1 of Cardinalis cardinalis. Lineage (NCBI taxonomy): Eukaryota > Metazoa > Chordata > Aves > Passeriformes > Cardinalidae > Cardinalis > Cardinalis cardinalis. Next base: position 1,948,684 of record JACDOX010000009.1, on the reverse strand, counting down.
AATGTAGTGTTGCTTCAGGGCTGGCTYATGGCACCATTCCTCAGGGCAGCAGAGTGGCACCAAGGAGCTGCAGTGCTGGTGGGGAAGGGTTTGGGTTTGGATGTGCCCTTTCCAAGGAGGATTGAGCRTCCAGGGACTACAGAGTGTCCTGGGGGCTGGGACTCCAGGGGAACTCATCACAGAGCTCATCACACCTTTCATTAGTGCTGTGATAGCATCAGTGGTTTTGTCCACAGGCCACTGGTGTGTCAACCATAACTGGATTTAAAAGCTGCACTAAACTTCTGTCTGCTTATTGATGATCCTCTTTTCTCACTATTTCTAGTGGCAGCTGTGTCAGAAGTTGTGGCAAAGGGGAATTTTAAAGAACAGGAAAATTTGACAGGCTTTGAGGATGCTACAGGGCCTCTGTATATTTTCTTAGCAGACAAGATATTTTTAAAAATGCAATAAACTTAGAGTGTATTTTATTTTGATTTCTGCTCCTATTGCTCTAGCTCAGGAGACATTTTAGTTTTGAAGAATCACTACAACTTAGCAGATGTATCTGAACTCCTGAAAAGCAAAATATTCATTGGAGAATTATTTTTTTGTCAGTTCAAAGTCAGCTTTTTAAATTCTATGCTGTAACTATTACAGACTTCAGAAAAGAAAAAAAAAATAAAACATTTGTAAAGTTAAAAAGTAGCTTTATTTAGAAGTGTGAGTTTAGTGACAACTGTTATTTGCTCTAATAATGGTGAAAGGGAGGCTGCTGGATCACTTGTGATGGGCACGTTCATTGTTACACAGACACAAATCATGGCAGGATTCGATCATTCCTGGGATATGCTGACGAACTGCGGCATGTACATGACCACTGTTCTCAGCTGTAGTCTTTATTCGCTGTTTTTCTTGTAAATCTGAATTTATATCAAAGGCAGGCACTGCAGTCAGCTACAGTGATCTTTTTCACCTAGATTGTTGCATGTCCGTCAGTAAATTGTAAACACTCTAGGGAAACCTGCCTTAGCGTGTCACTCCCGTGTCAGTTTATTTCAGAGTAGAGGGTGATTCTGAAAAGCAGAATAGTGAAATCTAAGGTTTTGTTTGGCTTTTGTCATATTAGAATCTAATATTTGTGTTTTACGTGGTATGTTGCAGTTATTCTTTGCTCCTTTCCTCTGCTAATGCCAGAAAAAATACACKCAGTAAGCAGGGGGTTAAATTCCCACTCAACAGGCATATTTTTGGTTTCTGTAAGGGAAATGTGAGTGCAGCTCAGTGCTTTGCAGCGGAGGGCAGCACTCTGTGGCAGGAGCAAGCATCCAAGGGAAACGTGGCTGGCAGCAGACATCCATGACAGGAACGAAATGCTGTACCAGCTCTTCCAGTTTCACAGGGACCTCGCGTTTTCCAGCTGTTTACCCTTGAGATGTAAAATGGCAATTTGGCATAGGCTAACAGCCCGGTGTGATGTGAGCATCTGCGTAAAAGGCTGCACATATGGAGCATGCCCAGTGGTATGAACAGCCTGTTACCCCACCCCCAGCCAATCTAGGAAGAGATGAAATGAACTTTGCACTTGCAAATGTCACTGAATACATTTTGCACAGGATTTTAAAAGGTTCTTTTACAAGCACTATTTTTAACAGCCAAATCCGCCCCCCAAAACAGAAAGGAAAAAGCCCTAGGTATTTTTCTGTGATCGATCTCAGTTTATGATCAGCTGAAGCATCTCTCACAATATTTCCGAAGCTGGTTTTATTTCAAGTTTTTATCATTGAAGTTGAGATTTTTGGAGGTGGTTTGGATTTTCTGGAGTTTTTTTGAATTTTTTTTTTTTTCATTTTTTCCTACTGGCATGAGAAAATTTGAGAATTTAATTCCAGTAGAATACTTGGAAGCAGTGRGGCTGGAAGCTTGAAAGGCAGAGGGAAGAGAAGGAAGGCTCTCACGGCAGAGCATGGATAGGAAAGGAGCTGTGATTCTGCAGTGCTCAGTGTGCACATGTTTTATGAGATCAGTGCCGGGCGCTGCAGCTGCGGACAGTAACTGAGCTGTCTGGCTAATGAAGGCCACCTGGATCAGGCTTCTGAAAAGAGCCAAAGGAGGACGTCTGAAGAATTCTGATATCTGTGTAAGCCCTGCATTTTCCTTATCACCTTATATTGTATATATTGCGAGGAGGGAGAGAAAAATGCGGTGAGGAGAGGACAGTTGTTTTCATTCTGATTGAATTACCAGAACTCTATTTTGTATGCAGGGAGATGCAGAGGGAAAGCAGAGCTGTCATTATTTATAGAGCTGTTCTGGCATTGTGGCTGCTTCCATTGTGGTGATACAGGGACATGTGTTGAGTCCAGACGGATTTTATTAGTTGGAAGTTGATTTGTGGTCATTTGCATGTCTTGCTGAGGGGCAGAGATGGATATGAGCCATTTGCTGTTTTGATGGGGAAAGTGTGTCAGGTAAAGAGGCTGCCCTAAAATAAAAATGCATAGCAGAGATTAAATCTCTTAGCAGTGATAYTGTGTAATAGTAATTATTGATACTAAATTTGCATTTTAATTATAGAAAGTCTGTTTGCTTGCTATTTCTGTCACTGTTTAGAGTTCTAATTTTTATGGAGCCATCCTTGAAGCTGCTGTATGTCCTTCAGCCCTGCACTGCACCAGTGCTGTAAGTCTCCAGAGAAACTGGCTCTGCTTGCTGAAAAGCACACAAATAAGAGTGCAGAGATAGGGCAGGAAGTAAAACACTGGAGGAAACACCTGCACTTTTTGAAAGTTTCCAGAAGAAAATGTTTACATAGATAAAATTTCTYCTAAGTGAATTTCCCTTTTGGGCAGTTAGTCTCTTTTCAGTGATATAGAAGTAAGAGAAAAGGCAAGGTATATAAGCACTTCTACTTTTTTCTTTTTTTAAAACATCAAAGGAACTTGTGACATTATTTTTGCTTTTCTTTGGCAGGGTTCGGCGGACTCCTACACCAGCCGTCCATCTGATTCAGATGTATCTCTGGAAGAAGATAGGGAAGCAGTGCGGAGAGAGGCAGAGCGACAGGCCCAGGCACAGCTGGAAAAAGCAAAGGTAAAGCATTGTTTCATGATACAAACTCATAAAATGCTTGGCTTTAAAGCAGGGGCTGAAACTAGATGATTTTTAAGATCCATTCTAACTCAAACCATTCCATGATTCTTCGTCATCTCATCCATTAGTGATAAACTAATTTTTAATGTGTTAACATATAGATTAGAGCTCTTATAAACCTTCCAGACAGCAGCTGAAAATATATGCTCCATGAAAAATCACTTAGAATCAGTTTTCTKTAACAGGCACTTGACTGACTTATGTATTTTAGAAAATTCTTATTTAAATGTGTGCATTTCTTCTTTTATTAAATATGAGCATTTGTTGCAGTGTATAGTGTCAATGCTATGAGTTCTTACTGAAGATGTTTCTGAAAGTTTGCTCATGGATTGCCTGGGCACTCAATGCTTTTACAGTGTCAAAAATCAGCCCTCAATTGAACATCCTGTTCATTTCCCTTCAGTGAAGAATCAGTCCCTACAAGTCRTATGTAAATAGGGAGAATCTGTTACAAATGTGGTTTTTTTCCTARAGACTTCACTGACTTTACAGTTTGTGTGTTAAGTGACCCCATGAGTCATTTGCTGTAGGTCTTCTTCAGATTTCTCCTCTCTCTATGCTCCTGGCAGATAGTGACAGTGTAGTAAGAAAWCACTAAATGAGCTTTAGGTTTTTGCTGTGTGTTTATATATTTTCCATGAGGTGTATTTAGGACTGTGACGGTTTTAGCAGTGAAACTGATGGGCTTGTTTCTCTTTCATCTGTGCTACATCTTTAAATAATACTGCACCTGTAAAAATTGTGCTCATTTTATTTATTATCATTAATTTATCACTTCCTTCCAATTTTTCTTTTTTTGGTATGCTAGCTGTGAGATTTAAATGTATTACTGTTTTCCAAAATCTGGTTTTTGTTCTAATATATTTAAATACACCATTGAGATCTCCCCTTAGATCTACCTATCTACATTTTTCTCTCACTTTCTCTGAGTCCCCTCCTCCATTTTGCCTAGTTTTTTTAATTCTTTATATCCTTTCCATCTCCTATTCCATTTAATTCTCCACTGCCAGCTTCACCTCTGCCCATTTATGCCACCTGTTTTACAAGGGCTCTTCAGAAATTTTTGAGTCCAGATCACTGCGTTCTGTAGCTGATCGTGTGGTAAGGACCAGCTCTGTAAATAATACAGTACTACAATGCACAAGCAGACATCTTCATCAGACCAGAAAGCCTGAATAGAGAAACCAAAAATGTTTTTTTGAAAATGTAATTGTTAACTGATATTTAATAAGAGCTCCTACAGAAGCTTTTTAATGAGCTGCCGGAATGTGCCAAGTGTAGGAGATGCTGAACATCTCTTTGAAGTTGGATCTTGCTGTTCTGGGATCAGTGCAGCAGAAACTCAACAGAAGCAGCTCACTTCTTCCCTTTAGCCTTGCATCTCAGAGATTGCTGATTGTAGTCAGGAGTTTCAGTTCTATCAGGGGTGGGTTTTGCTAGTTTGAGGTTTTTTGCTCCTGGGAAAGATGATAAGGGCTGCCCTGAAATTCAGGTGAAGTTTTGAATTTTATCAGTAAAAGCACAATCTTGAAAAGAAGATTTGAAGTAATAGTATCTTGCAGATTAATCAGGGTAGCAGTGCAGTGCTTACTGCTGAACTGATGCCTCCCTAAGCAATGAGTAAATCTATGCTAGTGTTGCTATGGGAATTTGGCTTACTGATGCTGGCTTGAATACATGGACAGCCCTTATGTAATATTCATGACCTCTAGCACAGCTGCCATTGTAGTTTGTAGAGAATCTGCTAGCAGACTTTGACTTCTAAAAGCTGTATTTCTATACATAAAACCAGTGTTCCCACTCCAGCTGGCATGAAATAYCGTCTCTAGGTCTGACACCGTCTGAAACTGTAAGACAACTTGTGAAYAGTCAAAGTAGTAAAGGCACTGCCAAAACCAACCTGTTGTAACAATGGTTATTCCAGTCATAGAAAACACAAAATTGGCTATTTGATTACTTTTTCTTTTAAAATAGATTAAGGCTGGAATTAGATTAACATTTTTGTTTCTCTAGTCAAATGTTAAAAGGCATTCCAGGAGTTAATGTATGGCAATAATTTTACGTAGAGGCTGTAGCAGCGTAATATTTAGTCTAGTGCAATATTTAAATTAATACTAATAAATAAAATATTATGTGCAATTGCTGCTTTTGTTCAAAATAAGTGGTTAAAAATGTGTTTAAAGTAAGCCTAACTCGGTAGATGTAAAATATGACAGGGTGTGGTTTTTTGACTTTATTGATGGTTCAGACCTTCACCTCCCTGAAACACGGTAAAATTAATGAAGCAGTAGCTGCTGGTGGTGCCTCCTGGCTGCTGTCAGCCCCCAGACGTTTTTGCCACAGGCTGCAGGTTTGCTGCCTGCTCACCACAGCTGCCTTGCCTATGTCCTGACTGACTTCCAGGCAGAGCCAAGTGACAAAGCTGCTTTAACTTTTGGCTTTTCTCATCGTGTGAGGAAGTGTTGATCCTAAATAAAATCATTACAAATGTATTTGTCACGGGTATTAGAAGAAAGTGACACACATGAATAATGCAGTAGTGGAGGAAAGATGATAGTGAATTAAGGGTAGATAAAAAACTATTGAACCATGTCACGCAGTTAATGAAAAGAGTTAAATGACATCCATTTTCCTTTATTACAGCTAGGGAAAACACCTTAAACTAAAGATAAAAATACAGTGATAGAGCACACAATGCCAAAATTGTTAGGACAATTTTAAGATTTTTAAATTTGTATTTTTATAGCATCTAAGTGCTTGTGTGACATGAAACCTAAATGTGTCTCTTATACCTATCCAAACAGGGAAAATAAAACCAAAAAAGCTCATAAGAAAATGCACATTCTAGCTACCTTTATTTATTTATTTATTTATTTATTCACTCATTTAATTATTTAATACAAGCATTGCTTCTCTGGAAAGTGGTTAAGCATATTTTGCTGACTCACTTTGGCATGTGACTTACTGTAAGGAAGGTGGGGCCACGGGCGCGTGTTCAGAGTCATCCGGGGACAGAAAATTAAGGGGCAGCTGATGGGGCTACCTGCAGTCCAGCGTCTACTCCTGAAGGAARCAGATCTGAAATGAAGCTGTTCAGCTCAAAGCTGAGATGAAATGTTCTTGATTAGAATAGTTTAGCAATAAAATGCAAAAAGGCTGGGAGTTTTTGTTCTTGTTGTTGTTTTTGTTTGGTTGGTTTGATATAGGGGGGAAAAAATTGAAAGCATTGAGGATTTCCTCATGTGCTAAATCTAGGATAAAGAGAGAGGACCTGTGTTGTGTCCAGGTAGAGTAGGCTAATAGTATCCAAATCTAAGGGCTTCCTGTGGTATTTTGCTGAGTTTCCTCTTTTCACAAAACCATGAATCTTCAGCGTTGACAAAAAAAATAATGGCATTAATTATGCTTAGCACTAATAATTAAAAAAAYCCATCATTTTTACAGTCAAAAAAGCTTTTTAGTTGTTGAAGGATGATGATTCAAAAATAAAAAAAATGACTTTCAAAATGAGATCATGGCCTATGAGAAGTCAGTAATTATGTTACTAATAAGAAATCTCAATTCCCCTCAACTCTGCTTTGTTTGCACTCCACCTAATGCTCCACTGCTAGCATCCTTTTAGGAGTTTGTAAAAAATTGAAATATATATGCTTCTAGTTTTAAATGCCGTTAAAATAATTTTTCTGTTAAAATGGTGGGCTACTGAAATTTTGAAACTAGATGTCCCTTTTCTGGGTCTGAGGCAATGATATAAGCTGTCACATTTTTCTTTTTTTTGATGTGTGCTGTAGTAGTGGTGATGGCTTGTGACTGTGAGTAATAATGCAATGTCTTAAATGTAATGCATTGCCTCCATGCATGGTTTGGGGACCACAGCTTTGAAATGTGTAGCAGGCTGGGWTAATGCCTACATAGCTCTGTGAGGCTGAGGGCATGAAAAAGATTGTCAGATGTAATTATCCAGCACAGTGTGCCAAGAGTAGTTATTTGAGTATTTATTCACTCTCAGACAGGTTTCACAGCCTCAGAATGACCCCATGCTGCTAGCGGGCAGCTGCAAAGCTAGTTGAGGTATGTCTACTGAAGCTGCAGTAGCATTTCTGACAGGCCAGAAGTGCCCATCTTCTTGATGTGCATCCTTACATTATGTCAGCTTGTTCCCTCATGGACATTCTTTCTATTTTCTCTCAATTACCAGAATGTCATGGTGCTGAGCAGCACACAAACCTATAGCAACACAAGATAGGACTGTTAGCTGTTGTGTGTGGTAATATTTTTTTCACTGATTTCTTCTCATTTGCCCTTATGTTTTAGAATATTTTTATTGCATGTAACCATTTAGATCACTAATGTTGTGTCATAGTTGCTGGGATCACATGAGAGCTGGCACGGAGGTCTAGCTGGGAAAAGAATCAGGTGTTGATCCCAAAGTACAGTTGCAAATCTGGTTGTTGCTTAGCTGCAGATGAGTTCTGCATTACTGGACCTGTTCAAATCAGGTTACAGATATTCTTTTTCTTCATTTTCTCCATTAATTTCTGCTGGGGTTTTTTTGGTGTGTAACACTGGGATGTAAAGCAGCTTCCTTTATACTCTTTGTGACCTATAGTTTTTTCTGGTGTATATTCATGATGTCTTTTGTCTTCAATTGAAGTGTATATACTTGTTCTACACTAGTGCCTGTTGTTATATTGGTTATTTCCCTGAACAGTTTATCCCTTCTTGCCGTTGGGCTGCATTGTTTGGGGGCTGGGATTCTTTCTTCCAGTGGGGTCTCACATAAGCGATAATTAAACGTCCCAGAGACAATACCATTTTTAATTAGAAGACATCAGTCATCTCCCATTCATGCTGTGATTAGAGTGATGAAATATGTTTACTAAGTAGCATTTCTTCTTCTGCTTCTTGCATAGAAAAAAAGAGTACAGGGATATTAACACAGCCTACATTTAGAGACCTAGCTGTAGATACTTTAGTATCCTGGCTTTCTTCACATAATAAGGAAGACAGATAAATTGTCTCMAATGAATGGACTCAATACTGAGACAGCATTTTGAGGTTCTGAGGACAACTACRGCTCTTCTGCCTACTCTTTCACCTGCTGCTTTCACATGAGCCTGCTCCCTTGGTGATGAGGAACTCCCTTTTGTTCTGTATGGTTAAATTACTACATAAAGGGTGGCAGTGCCAGTGGTACTTTGTGTAAAATTAAATAACTTCTTTATTAAGAGCAGTGTGAAAGAAGTATTTTAACTAAAGTAGGTGTCATAAGCCAGATGCAAACATCCTCACCTGGATGTTTTTCTGCTCCTTGTCCCACAGGTCCCTGGCATACCCAGCTGGTCAGCTGTAAGCTTCTGCTGCAGGCTGGTACTGCACAGGTCACAGCAGAGATTCCTGAACCTTCATGTGCCTGTATTCCCCCTGTGGCTGCTGAACCAAGCTGCAGATAAAGTGTGCTCAGGCCAGCCCTCCCTGTGGCTCAGGGCTGGTGGCTGATGGGTCTGGGTGTTGAGCCAGATGCACATGTGAGAGTCAGCAGAAGCTGCTGAGTGTCACAGGAGCCATACAAGAGGATGAGGACTGGCCTTGGGGATGTTCTCTGTGACTGTGGGGAGTGAATGTGGCATGGGAAAGGAGGAGTTAAGGTATCTCTTTGCAGGCTGCTCAGGCTGGTACAATGGTCAGCAGTTTCACTGATATCAGATTGAAGTAGATGCTGCTTGTTGCTGTAAGCAAAGTGATTTCCACTTAAGACACATATGACCTGGTTCATTAACTTTCTTAAGGTTTATAGGGTCTGATTTAGTTTTTTTCAACATCCAAAACAGTAATGTAATCCAAGACATTGTAATCCAGAACTTCATTTTTATCAGCAGCTGCTCCACCTATTAGATGCCATGGTTATTTTAATGGTTAACATATGAATTTTCTACTTAAAAGGGAATAATGATTCAAATGTAGAGGGGAAGGTAGGATTTCAGGGCACAAGCCATTGTTAAAGGTAGCTACAATGTGTGTGATGTTTGAATATAAACGTCTGTGGTTCTGGACCTCTGACCCTGAGATCAGTTCAGTTGGCAGACCATGGTGCTAATAATGGGCTGTTTACTTAAGATCCTTGTGARTTCCTTCCATCCTGTGAATCTGTAAACAGGAGCATAAAGGAATTGTTAAAGGAAGACATGCACATGTAATTATATCTGTGTGGGCTTATACATGCATATGTATGCATTATATATATCCATATACACATCCCTGTGTATATATGAATATACCTTTGGTTATATGGCTGCGCATATTAGATAACTATCACTGGTGACTTGAACTGGCCATTTATATTCTACAGCTGTACAGCCTCCTRTTGTAAAATGGCTGGTTTCTATGCAGGGAGAACTGCTGTACCAAAGTATTAACCTGTGCAATAATGCAAAAGTTTTGTCAGAGAACAGTTATCCTGTGATCAGAGCTGTAAGTGGACTGTCACGGGGTTTTTGGAAGCAGGAATGAGTTGGAATAAGGACTTTAGTGCAGGCAATGAGTGTCTCACCTTGTACAGGTGCTCCAGTTCACAGTGACTCATGTGATGTGGCACAGTGCCTTGGAGAAAAACTTGTTTGGACAACAAAGCCCTGTGCTTTCTGSTTCCTGTGCTGAGGGGACTATTTTCCGACCAGTTCAGGAACTAACCTGATTTCTGTTGGAGCAGACAGCTGGCTGATGTGTATTGTTACGCAGGGAAGTACGTGTCATCTGCAGTGAAAACAAACCTCCAGATAGTTCTTGAGTCCTTGGCAAAGATCTGAATCCCTTTCTTTTTCCATAACCCAAGCATCCAAAAGTTAGGAAGTAAGAAGAAAAAACCCACAAGTATCCATAATTTTGGCTATATATATAAGCATAAAAAAAGGAAGGAAGCTTCAAAAATAATCTCTTTTTTTTCATCATAATTGCAACTTGTTTTATAAAATTACATGCAAGATGCCAAGGAGTTCTAACTATAGGTAGCATTAGAATGCTTTGATACAAAATTAGACTGACATTAGATGCCAATTCTAAAGTGTTTCCTTTGGAAAATTTAATATTAGTTACATAAACTAGTCGCTGGTTGTATAAAACTTAAAAAAAGTAACTAGGAACTCAAAGTAATCCTGTAATACCTGGGAGAAGGATACTCTGTGTTCCCAGGTTAGGAATATTTTAAGTGCAAAACCAGCTTGAACTATGAAGAGCATCTAGATTCTGCATAATTCAGAATATTAGAAGAATTACTTTAAAATGAACATTCAGAGAGGTCCCACTGATGCTTTTCTGCTTATGYTCTGGATATGTTCTGGATGTGTTCCTGCCATCTTTTTGTCTATATTCTGTGTAAAGTCCGTGCATATCCTAGAGCAAAAAACTTCCCCTAACATTCACCTGTGGACCCTGCAGAAGGCTCTGAACACTTCTTCTCTATGTTAACCTCCAATCCTGCTTTGACATTTTCCTCCAGGATTTCATAACCACCTGGGTTGTATTCCCACATTAAATGCAATAAACTCTCTATTTTATACTCCTAAAATGATCAGTCCTGAGGTAAAATGTATATACTGAGATGCATTTTAAACTGCCACAAAACATCAAAGATTAAACAGACATTTATCCTTTGTGAAAGTATAGATAACCATTTACCCTTGTCCTTTCATTTTGGTCATGGAAACATCACCAGTGGGCTTTAGTCTTGTAACTTTCACAGCTACCTAGTTTTATTTTTACTTACTTGATTGAAACAATTCTACTCTATGAACAAGTAAGCAAGCAAGCAAATACTTTTATTGAATCTGATATGAAATCTTAGCATATGTTTCAAATGGTATTCTCTAGCTTAAGATGAGATATTTATCACTGAAGTATTATCTCTCTGAGTTATTTTTTTAAATGCCTTCTTCTCCTTGCTAAATAGCTAGAGGATGATATTTAAATCTGATTTTATTGTTAGCAAGACCTGCAAACAGTACCTGTTTTAAAAAATGATTCAGTGTCAAGCAGTACAATGATGCAGAAAATTCAGATTAATATTGTTGCAGAGAATTCAAGAGTTTCTCCCATTTTGTTTTTTTTTTAATATCTCCATCTTTACTTAATATTCTCTCTGGACAGATATGGGTGATTTTAGCATACTGTAACTGTTGTATTAATTTTTAGTTCATTCAAGTGGTTACCTGTCATAACTTACATTAAAATAAGAACTTCTAATTCATTATTCTTAGAAGTGAGACTTCCTCTTGCTTGTTGGTATGTAAATACATGAGTTAAATATATGTTAGCAGGATTGCCCTTTAATCTCATTTTGGAAATCTTAACAGATAAGATACATATTTTCAAGGTGATTTGTTGTCCAGTTTGAACACTGATGATTTATTTTCAGTATTCTGAACAAATCTGCATTTGACAGGTATGGAAAGCAGGGATGCACCCCACGGTTTGAGTTTTGTTGTGCAAATATGCTTGTGTTATTGAACTGCAAGTCTTCCTTTTTCAGTGAGTGAAGGAAAAGCCAAGGGAAAAAAACAACTTGAAAGGGAAGATGAAGGATCAAACTGCAGCTGCTTTGATTATTTTGACTGGAGATGTCAGATTGTTGAAGTGAGAGAAGAGATGCGCCTGCTGCTTTTTGGCTCTATCCATTTGGCCAGTTACTTAAAAATGAATTTTAAAAAGTTTTTGGATTCTGATATTTAAGTTGGAATAAAACATGTGAGCACAAAGCATCTGGGGTTACTCTGCATCCCTGTCACCATTGTCTGTCACAAGAGAAACACTTCCTCACTGAAGTGAAAATGAGAAGTGCTGGGAACCTGCCATCTTGTAAATCAGCTGTGCACATTGCTTTTAATAATCAGCAGTAATAAATGGCAGAAATTGGAAAGGAAAATCTATTTCTGGCTTTCAGAAGCAGTCAGATTACAGATGAACGTATCATTCCCAGAGGAGCTATGAGGGAACTACATTTATCCCAGCTCTCTCATTTGACCCTTTTATTCCCTTTTTGCAGTGAGGCACGTGATTCACTCACAAAACACGTATTTCCTTGCATTCTGCCCTGGTGTTTCCTGGTAGTTTAATCCAATTGATATATAACACAGGCCCTCCGTGGAAGTGCTAAACTCTGCTGCCTTTATAGTAGCCATGGCACGTTCAGTGGACCTGGTCTGCTGAGACTGAGCATGGGCCTTCCTCATCCAGCTGCCCCCAAGGGCTTGAGCTGACTTCTGCAGGCACARGGATGTGACATTTCCTGACAGGAGCATGAGGAGAGAGGACTGTTTTCTGTACCTGTCCCCACTCAGCTGGCAGTGACCTGGGGGACCCCAGTAGCCCCAGCAGCCTGTGCCAAAGGAGATGGGTGCTTTCCTTTGGTGAGGTGAAGGAAGGCACAGCTGTGCTGGTGAATATGGCTGTATGCATGTGAACTCTAATGAAACCCTTACTTTTTCCTCAGAAAGGAAGAGCTTCCTTACTCCTAGATTTAAACTCGGCATAAAATTGCCAGGTTAAATTACCCAGTGTAATCCACATCTGCCCTATTTGCCTTCCAGAGCAAGAGCTTGTCTTGGAATTACGCTGTGTTGGGTAAAATCTCCAAGGGTTGCTCTCAGTGCAGGAGCTTCTCTTGGAAGCCCAGGATTACAGTAAAGGCCTGAGGACAAGGGGAGGTTAGAAAAGGATAAAGGGGCAAAAGTGGAAAGGAATTTGGAAAGGAATAGACACTGTGTGGATTGACTCTCACAACCTTGTTCTGTGATTCAGCTTGAAGAAAATCCAGTGGGAAGGAAAAACAGGGAGCTGTTATTGATTTGGCATTCTTTAGCAGGTTTGAAAGACTCAACTTCTACCTTGTATTTCTCAGACTTGACAGTATTTCTCTCACACCCTTTGACTGTGCTGTGTCTCTCTGGCAGCACAGTTTCATGGCGGTGGCTTTGGCTCAAAGCACTGTTTTTAGAAGTTTCCGTCTGCAGCTGCTCAGTTCATTTGTTTCAGGGGGGTTATTTTGAAGCCAGCTTAGTTGGGCCCAGTGTGCATGGTGCAGCCTTGTAGGCAGCGGTGTGGGAAGTGCTCCAAGACACAAGGCTGGAAAAGTAGTGTACCCTTTTCAGCTGAGAAACCCACCTGTGTGAGTGGGGATCTTGCTCTTAACCTCCTGTTGATCATAGTTTCTGATACAGCAGCACATGCCCTTGGGTGTTTGATTACCGGCTGGCAGTGAATTGATTACTCTTAAGCGCTTCAGAAGCTGTCTGATGTGAACAGGGACATGGCTACACACTTGCTGCTTAATTCCAGGAAAATGACCAAGACATAAAAGGTCATAAAACAATGCTTCATTCTGTCATGAATGGACAAGGTCTTCTTTTGGTCTCAGAAATTATGTTTCAGTGTTTCTTCCTGAATGCCCTTGCAAACCCAGTAGATATTTTGTCTAATGCAGTCTGGTAGAGAGTTGTGTTCCAACAGTCAGAAGTAAAACTACATTTTCTCCCTAAACTTCAGTGTATGTTGCAGCAATTTCACTCTGTTCATGAGCTCTAGGCTCTCTGCTATTACTTCAGGACTGTTGCACGCTAGGACAGGAATGAGGACAACCATCATTCAACAGCTGGAACATATAATATAGATACCATCCTGCGTGCATCTTTCATGTCATCACAAAGACAGTTGCAATAGCTTTTTCTGAATTTTGTTCACACTGGGTTCTTGAAGCTATGTTCATTATTTCTAGACACCATGATTGTCTGCTTTGTACATGACTTCCTACWGAGTCTCCCTGGATATTGTAATGCTGACTTGAAGTTTTCCCCCMAGTGATCTGTTGACATGAAAGACCYCCCACACTACATGTAATAAACCCATTCCTGTATGAGAGCCTGGAATTGTGGAGATGAAAGGCCACTAAATGCGTTAAAACTGTATCTGGTTCTCAGATGTTTATATGAAACTAAAATTCATCTTACCTGTATCAGTGGTATAAATTTTGTTGATTGTCAACACAGAAATATTTCTTCTTTTGAAAAACTGTTAAAAAAATTGATGCATAACTGATTCTTCAGGTTTCTTATGTATCTATACAAGCTAAAATAACTTCAAGTCCTAAATTGATAGTGATACATAAAGCATGTATTTTTTATGTGAGATAGTTCATTTAGGTGTTAATACAGAGTATTCAATGTCAATACTGCTATGATGTCTGTTAAGATTCTGTTTATGCTTACAGCACAAGGCTCTAGACATAATAAAATACTATGTTTGTTCTTTAAAAAACAAAACAAAACAAAAAACAGAAAAAGAAATGGTGCTTTTCATTAATGAGCTCATTTATTTTCAGGAATTTCTATAAATCACGGGTAACTCAGGAACCTCCATGCCAAAACCCACAAACCATTTTCTTCCCTGTTAAAACGATTTATTTTGTGTTGAATAGTTTAAGGAGAAGTAAAAGATATCAAATGACAAAATACACATAACAATTTATGTCACATTAATACAGCTGGAAAAAAATTCATGTGCTGATCCCTCTTCCAATTTAGGCCTAAGAAATATCTAAGCATTTGAGAGATATATGGGAGACCCAGGCTGGGTACCATTCTTCTTGATTTATATCAAGGAATTAAGTTACTTTCTTTTGCTCCAGGCTTTTTTGTAATTCTTCTTATGGAGCCAGCCTGAAAGTTTAGATGATGRTAAATGTGGAAGAAGGTCTTATCAAACAAGTTAAATCTGGTAATACTCTTTATTCAGTGGAAGAACTTTGAATGGAAATAGAAGATAATATAATATTTTGGGACTGATCAGAAAATACTGTTTGAATTTAAGTTTTAAATTAAGCAGCTAATCARGGTCTAAGAGCACACATTTATATTCAAGGAATGTACATTTAATTGATCAGTTTGGTCAAATGCGTTGATTTTCAGAGTCAGAATATGGTTTTTGTAGAGTTTTTTCAAACTTTTGCAGAATTCTAAATGTTAAAAAAGTAATTTTTTTCTCATTATTGTAGATTTCCGCTTAAATAAAAACTCCTTAAGTTATTTTCCAACAGCTTTTTCAGTACACTCAATATTTTTTGTGACTTTGATACTTCACATTTTATATATAAAGTTTGAGATTTTTAGTAAAGTACAAGGTCTTTGATATAGGAAAAGGGAAATAAATTGTTGAAGATTCAGCAAATTAACTGTTATTTCTTCTAGCAAATAGCGAGTAGCTGCTGTGTGTTGCTTTAGCTACTCTGAGGACAGAAACAGCTTTAGCAAATGTTGGGCCCTGTGTGAAATCAGTATCTAGTATGCATGTGAGAGAAACCTTCTGCAGAGGTGGGGGACGCACATGTTCTTGCATAACACTGTCAAATTTAGCAGTCAGTTGAATAACACCCAAAGAAATTTCATGCGTGGAGAGTAAGGCTTCTCTAATTAGCTGTAAAAGTCCAAGTGATGGGTGCTAAACACTGTATTATAGCAGTAAAAATCTCTGCTGTAAAGCTTCCATCACTGTCATAGGTAAGGAACTGCGGGGTTGGTGACCAGTGGTGTTACAGAAAACTTAGTTAAAAGCATTATTGTGAACCACTGCTTGTGGCTCACTGCACATTGTCTGAGGCACTCTGTATTTGCAGAAATTTATTTCATTTTGGAATSGGGCAGAGAGAATAAAATCCCTCAAATCTTCTTTTAAAATTCTGCAGATGTTTCTGAGCCTTTTGTTCACTTCTGAATCCCAACACATGCTTCCTCAGTGTGTCCCCTCCAGAATGACCAACAGAAGCTTTAAYACCAGATTCTCCTCCAGTCTGCTTTTAGAGGTAGAAAACATTTAAATTACTTCCACTCCCTAACCAGTATCTCAAACATTCCACATCCTTGCTAAAAGCCAGCTCAGGCTGGCATGGAAAGTGAATGGTGCTGAGACCCATAATGACACTGTCTTGCTCCCAGTATCTGCTTTGAGACCTGGTTTCAGCCCCAGTAAAAGGTGAATTTCTTGGATCAGCCTCATTAGAAAATAATCTAATAGATCTATTTAGTAACACATACATCACATTTAAATTATTAATTCTTTTCAGGRTCAAATAACAGAAATATATTTTAATGTCATTCTAGAACTTAAAAGAAAAGTGTTATATATTTAATAGACCCTAAATCTCTCCTATTCCGTCTTAAGCTGAGAGGAGGTATGCTGCATATGCAGAAATCCAGTTTTGAGTAACATTTTTTTTACTGTTGAATCTTTAAATTGAAATATGAATTCTGTATTCAGGTCTTGGCTTAGTCATTATATTTAGCCTAGTTAAAGTAGAAGTTAGCAAGTAGGCTTTTTAATTTTTTTTTAAATTACTCTGATCAGTTTAGAATGTCTATCAAGGTAGGCACTTATTTCATGTATAATGTATGCATGCAAATAGGAGATACAGGTAAAGAAATGAGCTTGCACTGACTGTGAAAGAAGTCCATTTGTTTGTAAGTAGGCTGCAGTGAATTTCTGCATGATAAATGGTGAAAGAAATTCTTTCAACTTTGTCAAAATGTAGTCCATGAAGCTAAGTGCTTTTATCCCACAGTTACTTGAAGAAAGAGATGAGTCATCAACTAAATAAAGTACTAAGTAAAGTTTACATTTAAAAAAAAAATTCCAATATTCCAAATATACTGTATTTAAATATGTTTCTAAGCAGAATTAATTTACTATTATTTTGTTTCCTGTTGGACTACACTAATCGGTTAATGATATAAAAATTAACAATTTACTATCGGTGAATGCTGTGATCCAGCACTCTTGCTCACCATAATGTGACTGGATAATCTTGGCTGAAAGGGATTGAAAATATGCATAAAGCCATGTCTGAAGGTCATTCTGAATTAGGGCTCAATTTCATTATTAAAATACCCTTGAGAGTACATTGTTAAAGCCTTCTGCTTCACTTCATAAATAATGAGTACATGACATCTGATCCAGGGCCATTCATCTCACCTCTGTATTTCTCCAAAAGGTACTTTATAGAGTGGATATCTACTTTATAATTATTTGTAAGTTGACTAGTCCTAATTTTCCGAAATGCAAGATCTGTCTGAATTTCATTAGAACCGAGGACTGCGTCCTCCAAATCAACACCTTGTAGGGCAACTGCAACAGCTCAGTTTGGTGCTGGGTTTACACCCTCATTTTCTCAATCTCTCTCTATATTTTACTTGGCATCTTACTGTCTTCAGATTTCTAATTCTTTCCTTTCCCCTTTTCCTCAGTTTCTCCTTGTTAGTCATGATAATGATGTGCCCAGTCCCTGGGCACATCCTCCTTTCCTTCCTGCTTGGCTGGAGCATCTCTGCAGGCAGACAGTGGTGCAGGGGATGAGGAGCTGCTGCCTGTCATGTGGGAAGATGCGGCATCAGCATCACAGTAAGAAAGTGTCATTCTTGGAAATCTTGAAAGCTCCCTCTTGTTTAAAGAGGAGAGAGGAAATTATAAGGGGAAGGCTAAGACCTGCTTTGCAGAAATTCCTTCGTCACCAGTAATTGACTCCTCAGCTGTGGAAATAAAACCAACTGTGTAGACAGAACACATCATCTATCCTTCATTGTCTAATCTGGTTGCTGGTCTTTCTCAACTGTCTTCATTCATGTCTTTGCCAAGCAATTAGCAAGTTGGGTGAAATTCTCAGTGCCAGAATTAAACTGCCTTGAGAGAGAGCAGGAGCTTTCTTCTTTTTACCAGCAGTGAGAAAAAGGATTGTTAAATGTCTGAATTCTTTCCAAATGCACACTTGTATGATTTCCTTATAGTTCTTTGGTGGTTTGTTTTTTTTTAGTTTGCTCTTTTATTAGTCTTATAATGTGTCTGACATTTTTCCTTGCCTAGGAAACAAAGACTAGTCCACAGAATGAGAGTAGTGCTGCTCTTGCTGCTTGGTTCCATGTTTCTTTGTTGGCTTCCTTAATACTGAAACTTTTCTTCCTGTTCAGTTTGTGTGCTGTGATTACAAAGACTGTGCAATATTGATAAATGCATTAGTCTAGTCCACTAAATGTCTATCAAATAAAGTAGGACATCTCTATAGTTGATACCTTTCTAATTATTCTGTCTGATGGAAAAATACAGGCAAGTTGACACTTTTAATATTAAAAGTGTGGTTTACCATGGCAAATAATGCCATCACATTCATCTCTATTGCATTGGCTGTCTTCACAGTCAGTTTCCCTTGCTGAGCTTCCTTTGTTTGTATTTGTTTATGATGGAGGAACACTGTCTTTCCGCAGAAAAGAAGGTGCAGAGGTTGCAAATCTAATGGAACGTGAGGTATTAAACTGTTCATGAATCAACCATGTCTTTATAGGTATCCTTTCAAGATTAGTCTTATAGATATCCTTTCAAGATTACTGAGTGGCAGTGAGAAATGCTTCACGTTTTCATACTCTATTTATTGGTTGGATCTCTGAGTTTCCAAAGGTTCTGCTTTCCTTCACTCTAAGCACCAAACAGGTTCTGCAAGCTCACATGGTGGTTAGCACCAGGCTGCAGATGAGGAGTGCCCTGCAAGGGCTATTCACTGTTCTGTGGTAGAGAATTTGCAAACACTGATTTTGGAGGGACTGTGATTTTGTACCCCTCAGCATTATACATGGAAAGGATAAAGACAGAAATTATATTTGCCTCTTGAATTCTGGATGTGGCTCAAACTTTATTCTCCTGTTTGGGAGCATTTGGTACTTTCAAAGGTTAAAACCAGCTCTTGGCATTGTAAAACTGAACAATGTTTAACCCAAAATATTCCGCTTATGATTTTCCTTACCAGACGTATGAGCATGCAAATGAGAGAAAAAATCAATGTCTAAATCTGATTTATATGATTTATAGTCCTGCATGAGCAGAATTTTTTCCAAACTTTACCTTATGGTTTTGCTTAGTTTAAAAATTAGAGAGACCAAGGAGAAGGTTAGCTGCAACATCAGCTTGGAAAAAACCCATTTCAAATTTAATTTTTATTAAAGAAAACAGAGTACAGGTACAGCTTTAGTGACATAGGAATGGTTGTATCTGTCCCTGGTGGATTAGGTTTATTTTTGCATTTATAGTATCCTTTAAAAAGTATAAGTTGAATTTTAAGAATTAGCCCACATTTCTACAAATTTTTTTTCTATATACAACAGAAAAACATAAGTATAACCTCAACAAACTTTGGTTTTGGTTTATTTTTTAATTGTAGTAATTAAAAAAGTTAATGTATTTGTGATTTTTTGAACAGAGTAGAATGAAGATAGGAGAAATATGCTGAAGCTATTTGGCTGGATGCTCCTTTCACATTTTTGAAGTAAAAATTTGAGTAATGTGGAAAAGAACAATTGTTAAATGCCGTTCATTCATCCAGCTAAGTTTATTTTTATACATCTAAAAATAATATATATTTATATATAATAATATATAATTATATTTAATATATAATTATATATAATAATATTTTATATATATAATATTTTTGCATGTTTTTGAGGAGGCAGAAACCTTTGAGCATTGTCTGTTGTAATCAGTTGGGAAAATGAGCTAAATTCTATGTTTGGCTTATAAACACCGTGTTTGATTTAAGGAGGTTGAAGTCTTGGGAGAGGTTTTGTTGAATCATTACCAGGTTTTGACTCATAAAAGGAATGGACAAAAGCAAGCACTTTATATGGAAAGCCAGAAATTTATTGTCAGTTTAATCAAGGAACTATTGTTATTCCAATTTCAACAGTTTAGATTTATATGCAGTTAAAAGGATATACACACAAACTTTCTGGTATATTTCTTTTTTAGCTCTGCAGCACTGGCTCCTGAGGTCAGTGGCAGCTGCAGCTGTTGTGATAAGKGTGGGACTTCAGGGAGTCATCACAGCCTTCTTACTGGTGGTTTCTTCCTCTTCCATACAAGCTCCATCATAATTGTTCTTACCCATTTGTCAGCACACTTTGGGGCTTGCACTGTGCTTTAATTCTCCATTACAACTATTGCTGCTGAGTGTGGTGTGCTTTACATATGCTGATAAGGGTTCTTTTTTATCTTCTCTTTTTATCCCCTAACACTGTTTTTACGCAGTGCCCGAGTTGAACTTGTTTAATGGCCACTCTTAGAACACTGTGCAGGTTGCTTTTAGCCTCTGGGCCCGTTATTGTAGGGACRCAGAGAGTCCACTCCACATATTATTTGTTATTCCTGATTAGTTGCAGAAGTATATCCAGTAGGTGTTACACAACACAGTTGTACAGAGCTAAGCAAAAGGTAAAGCAAAGCGAGTGCCAGTTACTGGGACTTAGATAATTTCTGGTAGGAGCAAGTCTCCCAGCAGGGAAGCCCAAGAACCTTGGATCTGTGGAGTTAATTTAATGATAGGCTTGTGGTCTGTCACAAGAGGCAGTAGCACTTTATTTCCTTGTCTCCAAAACCTGCAGAATGTTGAGGTTTATATGCTCCTTCATTTACAGTTGGCACTTCTTGCATCTTTTCCTGTGAGCCTTTGAAAGAAGATTTGCAGAGGTACTCGAGAGGCATCATGACAGGAGCAAGGGCTGAGGGGCTGGGCAGGGTTTTACTCAGTTAATACTCACACAGTTAGCAGGAGAATGGAGAGTGGCTATGGTGAGAGTCCTTTGGGAGAGAAGAAAGAGAAAACCCCAAAGAAGCACAGCTTGTGATGAAGTGACAATGAAGGGATTGAAATAAATGGGGGGAAAAGATCAGAGAAGTAAATGCTATTTCCTCAGCTGCAGACTTCAAGAAGTTGCAAGATTAACAACAAAAATAATACTTTTTAAATGTGCTCYCTGGTTTCTGAGCCTTTAGGCAACGTTTGGAAAGTATTTTCAAGACTCTACATTTGTAAGGACTTGAATATAAGCCTTTTTATTTTTGTTTCTAATGACAGTTTGTTTTGTAACTAAATTATAAAATTTTAAAACCATAGACTTAAAGAGTAAGAACCAAATAATCTCAGACTTTAAAATTATGCCTATTGGTTACACTACTTGCTTGCTTTCATAAAGTCATTAACTGATGGGAAGGGGAGAAAAGTCAATGTGCCTTGTTGTTTCACCTTTGAAAACTGTCTCCTGGTGCACGTGGCTGTCTGTGCACCTCTGCTTCTACATTTCAAATCTTCTTTTGTGAATAACTTCTGCAAGTAACTTAGATACTCCAGCACATTACTAACTTCATGGTATCAAGATTTCTGAGAAGTAATGGAAACAGTATTKTCACTGGAAACAGTGACAACAGGTGAAAGTGATTAGTTCATTTAGAAAGTTGACAGTATCTATTCCAATTTTTTTTGTGGCATATACTACGCAGAACTTCTTCTTTTTTTTTTCTTTCTGAAGTGAGTTTGTATCTCTGAAAACATTCTGGAATACATCTTTCAAAGATGCAAATACCTGAAAAGGAGACTTCCATTTATCAAGAAGAAAAGGAAAATGAGGTTTGAGTTTGCTCTCCAGTTGCGAATTTGCTGTCCAGTTGTGAGCAGCATTAACACTGTCTGTCCAGAAATTTCTGCAAAATTTGTATGAAAAGACTTACAGAAAAGCCATATAGCATATAGATTTAGTCACTGCTGTCAAAATTCTATATTTAATCAGGAGTTGTTATAGAAATACTCCTTTTAAAGTAATAACAGTGTCACATGAGGATTATATCAGAGAACTGTTTGTATCTCTTATGGTTATGACCTAAATTATCTATATTTAGAGCACATCACAGATCTGAATACCTGTGACTTCACATTTTGTACTGTGAAGTTCAAGATTTAGTCAGTCATGAATGCATACAGGTAGCAATATAAGCTTCTATATTGTGGCCTTTTAGATCTGTGCAAAATTTTTCCATGGTAAAATACTCCCATTTTTAAAGCTGGTTACACATCAGAGGAAGAAAAAAGTAAAAACTCTTTGCCATGGTCTTAGTCTATTTGTGTTCACATACGTTATTCTTGTAAGTATTTACCGTGCTGTTAATTTTTGTATTTTTAAAGAAGATACTTACCATTTTCTCCTTGAATGTGTTACTCAAGATTTCTGTCTTGCCAACTTCTCGCTTGAGACTGGTTCTTCAATGTGATATTCTTTGCACTTGGAAGTTATATATATGTGATTTCTTAATTACCCTTTGTGAYGCTTGGTCATTTTTTTCCAGGACTAATGTCAAATGAAAGACAATTTGATTATTGCATTAAAGTAATGGCTCTCACAATTGATAGGTTTATCATGTTATTTGCAAAGGTTACTAATGAAAATAACATCATTGCATGGAGGACAGTAACCCTACTAAATGGGAATTGATCATATAATCATATACTTGGATAGCTAATTTAAATTCAAGAATCTTGTATTAAATGCAAAATTGTTACTGGTAAATTAACGTGATGAAAAAAGAGTCATTTTCTGGTTTTAGCATCCTCGTTTCATTGTCACATCTTTATGACGATTTTTATTTTAAATTAGCAATAAGTATTATTTCAAAGCAGCTGGTTTATCACACTTTGAAAACAGTCAATTAGTTATTTATGTTCTCCTGTCCTGAGAGTACCTTAGAGAACACTTCACTATTGGTTTTTACCCTATAGATTATTGTACATTAATGAATTGTGCTTCCAATTTTCCTGGAACTTTTTGATGGATATAGAAGTTGTCTCCCAAGATATCTCAGGAGCAAAATTGAGCATCTGACTCAGCACAGGTTTAGATAAAACTTCTACAAAAGACTGAGAAGATTAACTTTCTCCGAAATACAATAATTTCTGGAAAGATTGTTGTTATTGCTTCTTATGTAACTGAAGTAAAGTGATTCTTACACTTTTCGAAAAGGAATTTGCTAGTAATTTGATTCAAACCTATGTCTTATTAATCCAAATCAGTTTTTAAGCATCATTGGAACAAGAAGTCTGCAACTTTTGATCAGTACAGCTTAGTTACAATTTGGAACAAGTAAATGAAATAAAAATTTAGAGGCTGTAGCAGAATTTCAATTTTTACATCAGAAAGAGAAAATTTATAATAGAAGATTGTTCAAAAGGAGATCTGTCATTCATGGACTCCTTACCCAAATCAGTAGATAGTGAATTAGCTTGCTTTTATCAGCAGCCTTTCCCACACCATAACCAAGGCTGGGAAGCAGCAATTCTAACAGTTTTAGTGAAATTTCTGCTTAGTCTCAACCCTAGACTGTCTTGTTGGGTAAGATCCTGTGTAGTATTTTCTTAAATAATTGAATAATGCACATACTACATATTCAATTTTGTATTTTAGCTGAATTATACACGAAGCTGGGGAGTTCTGTGCCTGAGCAGAGGGAGGAGGCTCCCAGGAGGCCGAGCAGATGCAGCCTACAGGAGCTGCTGCTGTGGGACATGATGGCAGAGCAGCACCAGAGGACAGCCATCTTATCCCTTGGGGTAGCAGCCTCCTATGCCCAAGGGAGTTGGGCTTCCTCCTTCCTCACCTTGCCATGTCACTATTAATGAGCTCCATTAAGTTCAATAAGGATTCAACATCTTGAGTTTCGGTTAATACAAACAAAAATACAGAAAATCCTCAGGTTTCTTGCAGTTCTTACCTGCGATTTTCACTTAAGTAATTTGTTTTCATGGTGTGCTGTGCTGTTCATTCTTCCTTGGACATGAATGGGGAAAATGGCCATGCTTCAATACACTTTAAGAGGAGAGGTTTGTCAGATATTACCTTGCTGAAAAGGTGGTATAAAACCAAGACTGATCCTGCTCATTTTAACTTACCAGGGAATCACATTATCTTCTGAGTTAATGGAGCAAACTGAGTTCTCTAAGGTTGTGTGATGTTGGCAGCATGTCCCAACACTGCAACCATAAAATAATAGCTCAAAGRATGCTGTTAACTTCCATCCTCTCTGAAACCAGGGAGCCAGGAGGGAGCAGGGATATGATACTGAATGGAAAGCAACAGTTGGTGAGAGCACTGCGGTGATCCATGAGATTTCTGAGGAACAGGACCGCCAGAGAGTGCAACCAGGTTGGAAATACTGAAGCTTGACTAGACAGTGAAGAAGGATTGTGATTTTTCCTTCTACAGCCTTTTAGCAAGGGGAGCAACAGAGGTTTTGGCTGCAGCTTTGCCCTAACCTGGAGTTATGGAGTTAGTGAAATCCAGGAGCCTRTTGGGAACTTCTCTAAACTGCAAAAAGTTCTGTGAGGGCCAAGAGAATGCCTGTAGTTAAAGATGGAGAGATCCTGGATGTCCTGGTGGAAAGAGGGAAGATATTCTGGGTGAAGGGCTACAGTWTTCTTTTCAAACACAAGAACTAGTGAAGTTCGTAGGAGTGGCAGATCTGACCYGGCATGTCTTCATTGCCACCTTCATTTCTGTCCTCTGGCTGGGAGCACARTTGCCCTGTATTGTAAGTTGTCCATAAAGGTGACAGAAAAATTGCACATCTTTTGTTGCCCATGTTAAAAAAAAAAAGGATACTGTAAATTTAAGACATTGTAATATTGTGTGTTCAAAGTATACGCTTTATCCTGTACCTCAAAGACATTAATTGCTTGGGAATGTTCTCATTTGCCTCTGCATGTAAAGGAAAGGGTAGCAATTTCTAAGCCTAAGAAGCTTTTAGTCCTTTCCTTCATATGCGTTTCTCATTTACAGAAATGCTAGGTTTGGCTTAACATGGGAGTTTACTTTCCTGGCCTTTTGGCCTTTTTCTGTTCTTGGCACTGAGTACAAGTTGTTGGTTTTTTTAATAATGATTTATTTTTCTTTAAAGTCAGATATTTATATCTTGGMTTTAATTTAACTGGTTACTTATACATAAGATGAAGATGGAAAAAGAAAGCAGCAGATCTATGCCACTGTTATCTAATAAACAAGTTCATTTATAATTTGAAAAGAAAAAGTTTAAAAAATGAAAGGTAAGATATTTGCAATACTTGAAACAGTTCAKGAAATGCTGATGGGAGAGAAATGACAAGGCCAGGGAATCTAATGATTTGTGAGGTTATGGGAAGCGAAAGCTAGTCAGCTACCATTACCCTCTGGTTGACCACTTTGATATGATGAACAAAAAGGTTAAAGGTTTCATGTTGTTAGCTTCTTCCCTTTTCCTTCTGGGAACAATTGCATCCCTTTTCTTGGCTGGATCAGCAGTAATGTCCTGACCTCATGAGGCATTTTCCCAGGAATTAAAGTCCCCTCCCTCTGTTCCCTGCCCTCCTGTGTCCCCTGGGATGGTGCTTCTCTCAGGAGCCGGACTAAATACCCCCTCAGAGAAGGAGGGTATGTCTTCCAAGGACTTTTCACTGGGGTGGTAAGATTTTCTCCTCCAGAGAAGACMCAGTATTTATGATAAAGGATCTTTTGAGTGCTTGTCTCTGCTGTGCTTTTAAAAGCTATAAGCTTTTCCTAAGCCTCTCAGAGGTTACTGGGTCAGTCATGGCTTCTGCTTCCCAGGGAATTCATTGGTTGGTGTTGATATTAACAGTTCCAATCTGGTATAATGTACTAAGCCAGGGAAAGGCAGTGAGTTCTTCACTGCTTGAAACAGGGCAGAAAAACACTCTCAAAGGTGGCTTGAAAGAACATAGCTTTTTCACAGAATGTCTTTATGTTACCTGTTRTAAGTTTAATGTTTAACTGAATTTGATATTTAGGGTAAAAAATGTAGTTTATAGACTCTGGATCTTTTTTTCACATTGAACTCCTCTTTGTTGAAGCTGTTGTGTTACTGGACTACCATAAAGTTCTCCAATGCCACTATTAAGTGCTGGTTTTATGTGACTTTGTCTAGTTGTTGCTTGTGAAGTGTGATGACATTTGTGTTTTGGTTGCACTGTTTGCACATTTGCTTTTATCTGTTCGGCTATCATCACAAAATTGAAGAGTTCTTGCTATTAATATTAGACTTCTAAACCTTCTATCAAATRATAAAGTAAAAGACTGAAAACTTTGTGGGTGCAGAGGTTATGGTGTGTGGGAAGGCTGCTTGGATGAGCACCAGAGCACAGTCATGGATACCCAGCGTAAAAGTCTCACACTTTTCCTTTGGTTTACTGCTWTTCCATAGTTCCAGTGGTTCTGAAGATCTGAACTAAGAAAAGTACAGTCTCAATGCAAAGACTATTGTAAACAAACACCCTGTTGTTCTTTCTGAAATCAGAAATGGTCAATTTGATCTTGTGCAGGAAAAGGAAAAAAAAAAGAAGAAAAACTGTGAGCAAATAACACTGGTTCTGGTAAATCAGAAGGGCTTGGGCTTTGGGGGATTTATGAGAACATCAAGTTACATGGCCAGAACACATTATACTGAGCTGGACTATAAAAAGGGGGAATACTTCCAACTTAAACTCTGTTTGTAACTTTTGCCTTTGTCTTGTTGCATAAAATGGGGATAAATAAAAGGAATTAACTTACAGCTGTAACTGATAAGAAAAGTTTATTGGTGTTTGTTTTGTACCTCCAATCACAAAAATACAGCTGAAAAAGGTAGAGTTTGTACTGGATTTTTTTTTTAAAGTATTTCTTTCTTTTCAGTGGTATGCAACAAAAACCCCCAAATCAATGTACAGGGTGACAGACTTGCTGCCTGAGCAGCAGGTTGCTGCTTCTTTCCTCGCAGTGTAGCCAGGGCCAGCCCTGTCATCTAGGGCTGTGTTTGCCAGGGTTCCTTTATTTGATGACACTTGGCTGCCGTGCTGTGGCCAGGGAGGATGGAGGCATGACAGAAATGTCTAACTGAGGCCAGGAGATGCTCCATCAAAATGCCTCAGCTACTTTGGAAGCTGCATTTCACTGTGACACTGTGAATTTTTAAAGATTCTGATTGCTTCCCAGATTTTCCTTTCTCTCTGTGGCCCCTGGGTCTATCATATACACATTTTAGCAAGAAGGGCTGCCAAGTGACATGGAACACAAACAGTTTTGCTCTTTGGATATGCTTGTGACTTTCCTTTTTTGCTTGACACAGCAGTTGAAGGCTATGGGGAGAAGCACAGATGAAAAAGGAGGTGGGAAAATGAATTCTAAAATCTATTTTGAGCAATAGCCTCTGTCCTTACTTTGCTGGCTGCTGTGTTTTTGCCAGCTGGGGTGAGCTGTGTAGTAATCCTGTCAGAGTTAAAGCTGAAGGCCACACCTACCACTATCTCCTCCTAATGATTTTCCCCCTGAGCCGTGCTGAGATGCAGGGCAGTACCAGCTCATGTGTTGGGGCTGCTTCAAATGGCTCAACAAACTCAGTCAGCTGCTGCTCAAAGAAAAGTGTCAGGACAGAATCTCACCAATTTCTCTCCTAACACACTCTTTCGCAGCTTAGGCTGTCTCACTCCTTCTCTTTTCTTTGCCTATTTATTTATTTATTTTTCCCCTCAGACAGTTTTTTTCAGTCTTCAGGGTGTTTTAAATGTCACATTTCTGGCTGGTGTAAAAGGTGTTTGAGGAGTGAGTTCTAACACTTCCCTGTCTGGCCTGTGGAGGCCAAGTCATCATTACCTGACCCTCTGTGTTATCTTTCCTGCAGCAGATAATCCTGAACAAAATGACCTCTGAAGGGCCACCTTTTCCACCTCTCTTGGCCTTTCCCCTGGCTGTTCCTTGAGAGTGTGGGTGTTGAAGCCACTGCGCTGCCTGGTATCTTTAGGATTGAGACCAGTCTAGTATTATCTCAGACTTGATGCTTTGCTTTCTGTGCCTTAGGTTTTGAGGGTTGACTCTGCAGGCAAATCTGAATACCCATGTTGACTTCTTGGTAATGTCCTTTGGGCTCAGCAATCCAAGATGTTTTGCTGTTTTTCTAGCTCCTTTGAGCTTCCATTTCCTGACAGAGTTCCCACTTTGTTTCTGTCTTTTTCTGGTCTTTTAGCTTGCCTGCCACCATTGTAGTTGGCTTGATTTGTTTCTCTTCCCTACAAATATAGGCAGCCCCCCTTAGATCCYGGGAGGGATCTAGGAAGGCTTTATGGGCCACTTCTCTGTGCTTTCCGTGTCTCAGTAAGTTGATGCCTGATCTGACTTACTAATGGTAGCTTCTTCTCTGAGTAGTCTTTAAGGCTTGTTTCTGCCCAACAACTTAGTAACTTGTTCACTTGAAATAAACCCCACCTTGTCTCTTTTAAATATTTTCTTCTGTCACTCTGAGTTTAGTCCTTTATTTTTTAATGCTTCTTTCTACATCACTGTGAGATGAAAATGAATGCTTTTATAATTTTTTTATGTATAGCACTTAGATGCCACAATAATGAAAACATGAGAAATTCATTGAGTACCAGAAAAAGGTAATTAACTATTCCAAAATATATGTGTATGGAGCTTGCTTGCTTTGGTGACAAAAGGTAGATAAAAAACAGTTCTTTAGAAATACCTCAGTTCATACAAAACAATATTATGAGATATGCAAGAGAGATTTACAGTGCTCTTGACTCCATGAGATACAGCATGAGTTTGACTAAGTGGAAGCAGTGAATCTGAGAGAGTTTGAATGTTTTGTGAATGTAAAGTTGTGCTGTCCATTGCTCCGTGGTCCTTCCTCCCTCCCTCCCTACCTCCCTCCCTCCATAGTATTAAATGATCACACTTTCAACACAGTAGCTGGAAAAAGATGGAGATAAACTCTAAAATTAAACGAGTTTAGTAAGGTTTGACATTTTTTTTTTAAATAAACTTATGTAAATGTGAAAAAGTTCAGAGAGTAAAATAAAATTAGGACTTAAAGATATTTTAAGGCATTCCCAAGAAGTCTGTTTTTCTACACACCTTTTAGGTATTTGCATAACATTTTCTTGCAACCTCTGAAAGTTAGGAAATAAGTAATTTTCTTTGTTCTCCGTGCCATTTTCTACACCTCTCATCATCATTGCTGCTCCTGGCCAAACTGTTAGTGTTCTTTGCTCAACCTTGTCTTGAAGTGCTGTCCTCAAGACAGTGCAGCACTGCTGCATGAGGCCCCAGGCCCTCTGAGACTGATTGTTTAGGAGCAGTGTGGGCTGTATTCTTGCATGGTCATCTTCTGTGGGGTACTGACTTGCACATGCTAGACAGTCATTCCTAATTGAGGTCCAGTTCATAAATCCTGTGATTAGGACAGCAATCAAGTCAGTTAAATGTTTCTTTCATACAGAGTTAATGAGTGCCTGGCCGTTTACTTCTATCCTTATAAATTGTGCTCAGTTTTTTCATTTGTTAATTCTTCCAGTTTAGAAATACATAATTTTATGCTGATTTTTCCCCTTCCTCTATTGTATTCGTATGACATGGTTATGAACTATCTTTTTTTATATAGTTTMGTTTGTGCTTATGCCATTAATATTATTTCAGTGAGGACCTGTCACTTTCCTGAACTATTTCCTTGAGTTGCTTATACTTGAGGATGCACTGCAAGTATATTAAAATCTGCTTTCATATAGACCGTTGTATTTATTCCTCTGTTATCAGTCTTTCCTGACTGTTGTGACTTTTTTCCAAATCCTGATCACTTGTTTTGTTCKACTTTGATGTTTTAAACAGTTTCTATCAGCTGATTAGAAACAAACCTAGAGGAGCCCCTTTTATTTTGTTTTCTCTGCTTGTGGTTTCCAGCACACTCAAAGATGTTCCTCTTGCCCTGCTTGATTCCATTCTTCATAACTGTCTACATAGTTTACAGATGCCATTAGGACAATGAACTCTCTTTATATAATTGGTAATTATTCAAATAAAACCCTTATCATCTTCTTCAGGCTTGATTGCTAATAATGTGTCTCTTTCATGTCCCTTCCTTGGGTTGTTTGTTTTGGCTTTTTTGCTGATTTTATCCTTAAATCAGAGAGTTTCAGTGGTCTATCTCACAGTGCATTTTGAACTTCAGAGAGGGCCTGAATATTTATTRTGCTAGACAACATATTTTTTTCCTATCTCTGGATAGGAAATGTTGTCTTCTTCATGTAAATTCTGATTATGCAGTTACTACACAACTACGTTAAGACATGATTTTTGTTATGCAGTGGACTTCCACTTCATTTAGTTACCATATTGTTGGGAATGCAAAGTGACMAAAAATGGTTCGTATAAATTGCTTAGTGATACCTAAAGAGATAATTGTCTTCAGTTTTTAACTGGATGCTGATTAATTAGGTGCACCATTTGTATTTTTTCATGTGAAACCAGTCTTTATAAACCCATAATGAAATCAAACACTATTAAATAACTGTTATTTTACAGTGACTACCTGAAAATTTAAGAAAATCTTGGATTAAATTTTTATAAAAATTATGAAACAGTGTAAAGTTAATATAGGRTTTATATTTATTAATTTTAAGTAATTTTTAATTCTCACTGGGCAGAAAAGTATTCATTTTAGATGAAAACAAGTAAAACATGCCTTTATCTTCCAGTATCTGATTCAAAAAATGRTGAAGCYGTTAAAACACATACTAGAAATTTTGGCTTTGGTATCAATCAACCAATTTTAAAAGTTCTTCATGCTAGCAAAAAAGAGTATTTCTTTGSGATGACATACAAATTTAAAACAAGGTTAAAATGTGTAATTTAATTAATAACACACTGGTTTTATTGTAGTTTGTTTTTCTATTTTCCACATCTTGTATGAAGTTTTTATTCACAAAAAAAACAGGAGGTTTAACAGCATTGCAGCTCGATATTCTACTCTTAAGGTTCACTCCAGTTTCTTAATGTATTTAAGTAAATACAGAAGTAAAATATGACTATTAAAAAAAACTAGTTTAAATTTAAAAAAAWTAAAGAGCAGAAGTCCACCATCTGTTTTCCTGTATCCCTTGTGTCACTGTGTGTGCATGAGTTATGCCATAAAGCCATGTACRAACTTCTGGTTGACTATCAGCAATTCAGAAAGGATTATAGATCTTGGAGCATAGCCATGGATTTAATATAATTTTGCTATTAGAGGAAAGATACAGAATTTTAAAATTGCTCTTTTAGAAGCTTTAGAAGTATGCAGAGTTTTAGTTGCTTATTAGGAGCCGTATTTGGTGTCCAGTAATGTTTTGTATTGCACGTAAAAAGGCATTGATGCAGTGTGGTGGGGCTTGCTGGCATACAACTGCCCCACCAGATCCAGAGTGTGCATCACCTCTTCATAGGGATAGGGACTTTGTGGGAAAAATCAGAAAGAAATGGGAGAAAGAGGAAAAAAGGCAAGGGGAGATTCTGATCAGCCAGCTGGAGAAAGAAGTGATCCCCTGCTGAGTGTCCTCATCATCCTCTGGGTGCTCTCCCCTCTACAGTATGTGGCAATGAGAAAGAAACTAAATTTGGGATTTCTCTGATATAAACCAGACCCTAAATAAAATGCAAGTCAGTTTGGGGGTTGGAGGAGAGAAGGCCTGATCATCTCATACCAGTGGCAGTCACTTCCCAGGAGAACCTGCTGCAGCAACAGGTGTAGGCAGGAAAAATCCTGTGAGATGCTGAGAATGTAAATGGCAGCTGCTTATGAATAAAACACTCATGTGTGTACTACTTGTTGTGTGGAGAAAACAGCTGTGTGCACACAGGAGCTGTATCATACAGAGCTGATTCCCTGGTCAGACTGAGCACAGGCTGCCTCGCTGGCTTTGGTTCAGCCTGAGGAGTGCATATCCACAGAAAATTCAGTCTACTCAGCCAAGAAAAGTACAGTAAATTTAAAAAGTCTAGAAACCCAAATTAGAATTCTTACTGCCACTTTGCATTTTGATGCCATGTCTTTTTTCTTACAAAGAGAAAAATTGCTACAATTTTGTGTCATTTTATTTCTTATTTTTATAATAACTTTTGCTGCATCCAGCCTGGAATTAAACCTTAGCAGTTCTGTGGCTATAATAGGAGTAAGGTTTATTGCCAGCTAATGTTTCATCTGCTGGCTAGATGACTAGCTGTGCACCAGCTGTATAATATATTCTGTAAAGATATCATCATCACAGCACTTCACTCCTGCATCTCATACACCCACCAGGAGACATGTTTTATCTTGTGCTCTGAGCAAGGAATACAAATGAGATGTCTCAAGGAAAAGTAAATAAGWATATTAGGAAATATTAAAGTTAATAAGAATATTAGGAAGTATTAAAGAGAAGTCATTCTGATTTTAGGTTGTTAGTGTGAGAGACTGTTTTTGGACAGGGATGAGATGAGAGCTCCCACAAATATATCGGTGCTGCTGATGGACTGCTTTTGGCACAGCTCAGACAGAATGGCCCAAAGCCCAGCTTTTAGCTGTTCTTTTGTTGGCTTCTCCCCTGCATGGTTCTTCCTTGATTCCTGGCTTATATCAGAGTAGCCATAGTCCTGCTCTAGGCTAATTCTAAACCTTTGGAAGAATTTTTTGTAGCAGAAAGGCATCTCCAGAACATATGAGCAAGGCCACGGCTCCTCCTGTACCGGGGCAGGAGAACTGCAGTGCAGCAGCTGTGTGGGTGCTAAACCTCCTGGGACATCCTTCATTCAAAGAGGAGAAGGCTTGGCTGGTGCTCACTGGGCTCCCAGATGTGCACAGGCACAGGGGTGGCCAGGCTGAGGAGCCAAGAATTGAGCTTTTGCCCAAAGCACAAGAGGAAGATTACAATATACAAGAGAAACAAGATACATGAGAATTATAATAGATGAAGTATTGATGTAAACTTTTTTTACTTATTATTATTTATTATTAATAATTAATTACATTATTCTTCCAAAATTATTATATTTGTCCTAATAGTTTATAAGTTTTGGATCACCTTCATGTAAACTTTGTTTTTTTTTAAATAAAATGAAAAAATTTAGGTAAAACTACATTTCTCGTTAGCTTTGCTTTGAAAAGCTCTATTTCCCGAGTCTCACAGTTGTTCTGCTTCCAGCAAATATTTGAACAGCAGAGCCAAAGTGTGCCTTGGCTCTAGTGCTCTGCATCTTACAGAATATTAAGCCATTTGCAGTCTGCTAATTCTTTGCTGGAAGTTGCAAGGAGTTTTTGGCAATGGATATAAAGATTTCAGTCATACTGATGGTGTTTGAAAATGTCAGTGTGACACTGGAATGGCATTGCTGGGATGATCCTTTTGTTGTTTGTTTTAATTAAACATAGAAAATTGCACAAACACATGTAATTAAATAGAAAAACATACAAACCATGTATACAATGTCACGTGCTCCAAAGGTAGAAAATGACATATTCAAAGTGTTTTGTGCTATCTTATCTTTACTGTGCAGATATATAAATCTATAGACTTTACTGTCTAGTCTGGTAATATTTAAAAAGTAGTTGTGGATTTTTTTTTTCTCCTTTGTTGTCATGGGATTGGTGCATTAGCTCCCTGCTTGGGGGATAAAGATGGGCAAAARGTTCATGACATTTTAAAAAGAGAGAAATCATCCCTTAGAGACCACTTGCTTTTCCTMTTTTGAACTGGGAACTTGATGGCAAAAAATGAATCCATTGAAAACTTTTTAAATGCTATGGAGAGCTCCTTGTATTTCTCACATTGTTGGGTTTGATGCAAGGAAAGATCCTCCTATATGCAAGTAAGATACAGAATCTACTGCTCTCTACAACAATCTGAGAGGAGGTTGGTCTCTTCGCCCAGGCAACCAGTGACAGGACCAGAGGAAATGGCAGGGGAGGTTCAAGTTGGACATCGGGAAGAATTTTTCACTGAAAGAGTGCTCAGGCATTGGAATGGTCTACCCAGTGAGGTGGTGGAGCCACCATTCCTGGAAGTGCTCAAGAAATGACTGGACATGGCACTTAATGCTGTGGTTTAGTGGAGAAGGTGGTGTTTGGTCAAATGTTGGTCTCAGTGGYCTTGGAGGTCTTCTCCAGCCTTAATGCTTCTGTGATTCTATAGTGCTGAGATGGGAGAAAATATATTACTGTAAAGTTAATGGTTAAACAATAATCCTGTACATAGTGAGGTCTAAGTTAAAGATACCACYACCATTCCCCTAAGGTAAAGGTAGCCTCATTTTCACTTTTCCTAAGTTTGGGAAGTTTAACTTTCAAGTTTAACAAATACTCATTTACCACAGCTTTGACTGTGCAGTGAATATGTGCTGTGTGTTTATGTAATCTGTATCTAGGTTGTCAGGGAGATTTGAAGTATTGATGCCATTTTAATTTAAAAATGAGAAGTATCTTGGATAGTGCAAGGCTTACATAAACAATCGATATCCAGGTGAGACATAAGGTAACATAAGCTATGGCCATAAAATGTAATCATTTGAAAGGGGCAGGAGCCTTGAGGCAGCTGTAGTGTTTATCATATCCTCACATAACTTCTCAGTTTTAGTTCAGCGTATGAGTTAAGAGCTAATAGAACATTTGGCTTTTCAGACTTTAAAATATCATCCTTGGAACATATAGCTATGTAATTCCTGGAAACAGAGCAGTCTAGCTGCAAAATGTATGTTTTGAATAAAGGAAGAATTTTTCAGCAGTTTCTTAGAAAATATGCTTAAAATATTATATAAAAGTGAAACATTTTAACAAACATTAACCTTTGACTCTAGCAGTTGCAGAGACTTTCTGATCCAATTGAAGAAAATGAAATGCAGAATTACTTGAATATTGGAACCGGCAAAAAAACTTGCATGAATAACACTGAAATAAGGAACAATTTAGGTGAAGCAGCATTTTTTAAAGAGATTTTGATAATAGAGTCTACATTTTTAATCATTGCRTTGCTGATATATTTAGTATTTACTTAGCTTGCTGTGTCACAGAATTTTGCCTTTCCTGGAAAATTATTGTTTGTGAAGAGCCTGAAAATGTTACTGCAAATCTTTTCTCTATGTGAACCTCGGTTTAGMCAAAAAAACTAAGATCTGCTAAAATGCTGTCTCATAAGCTTAAGATGTCTCATAAGCATAAAACGTCCTCATTGTGACATTGAAAAAAGAACTTGAAATCCCAGCGCAGTATTTTTATTGCAAATGACAGTTTTCATCTGTTGGCTTTTGCTGCCAGAATAAGCATGTTTTCAGTAAGCACAAACAGACTTTTTCAGCTGTGCCGGTTTCCAGCGGTTCCTGTTTACTCCCCAAGTGGGTGGTATGGAAGAGCCACTTTTCTGGCACACTTACATGGAGACAGCACATGGCCACCATCGAGTTTTGGCATTATGCTCTAATAAAAAAAGATCCTGCTCATATGAGAAAGCTTGGTGTGCGTCAGTACAGCTATTTCAGTCGTTGCTGCCTCCTGAGCTGAATGTCAACCGACATTGGTGACTCTATTAAAATACGATTTCGCAAAAGGAAGTAAGAAACATGACTTTCAAGCTGTGTGTGAAGATGAGCTAAAATAGTAACAAAAGTATCTCTGGAGAGTACTAGAGGACAAAAAAAAATTTCTCTGAAATCTACCTATTGTTAAGAAAAATTGGATCTGGCAGACTCTCTTTTGTACCAGCTGGATGTGTTAAATTTTCCTTCTCTTCAACATTGAGTGCAGGCATTGCTGTAGGAGGGATTCCAAGGAACTGGAAGGATTCAAAGTTTTCCTCAGAAAATTTCTTCAGTGATCCTCAATCCTAAGGAAAGTCAGAATTAATCTTTTATAGCTGAGTTTCCCTGCAGCAACCATTGCAGCCCATGTTGAGTCCAAGCAGGAAGCTGATGGCGCAGGGTCCTCGCACGACAGGCGCCAGTCCTTGCCGGCTGCTMTTGCAGGAGGCGCCAGAGAGCAGCGGTTGTGACGTGTCACAGGCAAGAATTCAGAGAGCCAACCCTTTGTGAAGTAGCAGAGCAAGCTCTGGTAGTGGCTGGACATAGTTCGCGTTGCCCTCATTTTGGAAACAGATGGGAAAATGTACTCAGATCAAATAATTTTGTTTTTAACTGCTTCTCTCCCAGATCCTTCTAAAGGGATCTGTGCTATCCAAAGCCATTATAATTCAGAATTGTTTGGATGTCATTATACCACTGTACTTAGGCTGCTACTAATTAGCTACAATTGTGCTGCGTTTTGTTCTCATACTGTACTTCTCAGCTCCTTCACTTCATTGGAAGTCTTGAATACAGCATAAACCCTCTCTTTAGACTACTGCTTAGGGGATAAAGACAGGCAAAATGTTCATGACATTTTTAAAAGAGAGAAATCATCCCTTAGAGACCACTTGCTTTTCCTCTTTTGAACTGGGAACTTGATGGCAAAACATGAATCTATTGAAAGGTTTTTGGATGCCTTTGAGAGCTCCTTGTGTCCYCCACTTTAAATTAAAACTGGATATTGATAAATTCTACTTGTAACAACACTTCATTTTGCTCATACTGGACTACAAAACTAAGTACCTTTTTTCCATTATGGATTTCTGTGTTCCTCACTCATTGATATGTTAGAGAACCATAGTTCCTGTATGTTTTTTTCACAACCACAATGGTCAAATACTGGAGGAAGATGCACAGAGAGGTTGTATTGTTCTGTCCTTGGAGGTATTTAGGACTCACAGGGACACAGCCCTGAGCAGCCTGATTAAACAAACCTGTTTTGGGCAGGGGTTGGACTCAGAGACATGAGAGGCTCCTTCCTACCTCAGTTATTCTGTGTTCTGGCTTCCTACCAGGCTTGTTTGGTACATACACCTATGGCTGTAAAAGAAGGCYGGATCTTTGCTGGGAAGTAATATTTTTGATTGCTGCTTTTAATGACAGCAGCTGTATGYGCTCCTAATTTTCTGTTGGGACATTCATGAATTGTCATTGATTCCTTAGCAATGAGATTGCTGAGCAGATGCTCTTGTTAGAAATTGGACAATTTCTTATCTGTCATGAGGCTCCAGAAATAATCAGCATTTAGAACAAAAATTTCCTGTAAGTTTTTTGTGTTCTCAGGTGGGTTTGAGTTTTCGTTCTTGTTTAACGGGTGCATAAATTAGTGTACAAAGTAAAAAATGTAAAATAGTAAATTTATTTTATTGTTTTTCCATTTGCATTTTCAAGCTGCTTTCATGAGAGTATAGGTTTCATAACATTATAAATTTCTTTATAATAGTAATAAAAATCATGTAATTCTGTAAAACATAGAGGTTTTGAACTGCTTCTGCTTTATATATATTTGACTCTATGTCATTAGCAGGTCAAAATAAAGTGAGATGTTTTCAACACAGTAGTCATTAGGCCATCACGGTGCTATTGATCTTTGTCCTTCCTGGAGTATTAATATTGTTGATGGCACAACAGGGCTCCTCTGTGAAAAAAGAGCCCTGTGTACAGGGCTCCTCTGTGAAAAAAGTGCTGAACATAGGTCATCATCTCTCATATTTGCTACCCACTAAGACTACTAGTGAAAAGTTCAGTAGGAGTAATCACCTTTCCTCAGATGAAAGAAATAGTGTGACTTTTTAAATTTTCACGAGTGCAAACTTCTTAGTGATTTGAGAGACGCCCATTATATTCATTACCCAAGCGAAGGGAAAGGCTGCATGCATGTGTGAGAAGTGGATAGGATGAAGGGTGAGTAGCTTTATGTAGAAATAGGGAGGGAGTGAACTTGCTTTGAGACATATTTTCTGAACTGTAACACAGACACAGCTTTGACAAGCATTTTTTTTTTAATGGTAGCTGTAATAATTTTCTGAGTCAGTTCTTGTCTTAGCTGGCATTGCTTTCATAAAGGTGCATTCTGATTTCTTCTGAACTGTGTAAATACAGAGGTGCCTCTACTGTGGGAATGATGTGACAGAGTAAGAAATAAGATGGATCAGAGATCCTAGATCAAGCCCAAGTGTAGACAAAAATGGTTTGGAAAATGCTTTCATCAGTTTTTCTACATCCTGGTAGTGGATGAGAAATAGAGATGCTTTGTTTATCAACCAACAATTCCAAAATTAGTGGCCATGAGGGAGATGACCTGGTCTGTGAGCAAATTCCATAACAGACAATTTGCCTCCTTGGCTGGGATCCCCAGGGGCTGCCTCCACTGGGTTTATTGAACAGCATAAAAAAATCTGAAATTAGTTATACGGGAAAAAAAGATCCTGTCATGTTCTAAGTACATTACTAGAGAACAGATTGTATTATTTTGCTCTGTTATTGAGTGAAATATTTATTGAATGCAAATTCAACCAAGCAGGTACAAACTTGTTTAAACTGACAAATTGACCAAGGCAGATACAATGTGCAAATTCTCATGTTTACATTCAATACAAGTTAATCATGGCACAAGGAAATATAAGTAGTAAAGTATAATAATACTGTAAATAGTATGAAATTAGTAATGAATAACATATAATTGGTAAAGGAAGAGGTGAGATCCGAATAGAAAAAGAGAAAATTGACTAAGGTTGCTCTAGACACAGTGTAATTTATGTACATTACCAAAAGTGTACAGCCAAAGTTGGTTAAATGGTTGTTGAATAAGATTTTGTTGATTTATAGTCTGAGTTTATATCAGAATCTGAAACTGGTTCATGAAGAATCTCACTTGAGAGTGTGTTCCCTGCTGCCCTCATGGTATAGATGATGGCAATGTTTGTGGCCTGATGGTTTGCTCTCCTTGTAGGTTTATTCAGCTGGTTGAGTGCCACAGAAAAAAAGAAAAACAAGATGAAAGTGTTCATTTTGAAGATAAATGAACTTTTCCTGGCTACTTTGTTTCTCTGTAGAGACATGACATGTTAAACTGTTCAACATCTGGGTGCATTTGTCCCTGTGGATTAACTGAGGGCTAAACTGCCATCCCATTTTCATGGAGATTTAGGGAATGAACAGCAAATGCTTAACTGTTTTGACCCAGTCTTATTTTAGAACTGCAGGATATGTAAGCAAATGCTAGATACATTTTCAAATATATATATTCATATGTCAATTTTTTCTTTTTTTTCTTTTTTTTTTCTTTACACAAGACCCTAATTACATAACAACTGGGCTTTTTTAGTTCAAGACAATGTAGTTCAGGAAAAGTACTTAATTGATAGCGCTATGAAACCTTCAGAATTATTTATTTATGTAAAAAGGCTAGCATTTAACTTCTATAAATTAATTAGTTTTAAATATTCAATTAGATTAATTATTGTAGTCTAATCCCATGATAATTTAGTCTCCCTTTCTACCAGTGTGGCAAGTATCTAAAATGGGACATACCATTTCTGTGAATGTCTGTAACTCAATGTTTTGCTTTGTTTTTCTGATCACAGTTTTACATTTTTTTAATGGCAGAGAATGACAGAGAATTTTCACCTGCTACTATTCTTTGATGTTAAGATAATTCTGGAGTAGTTTCTATTGTATTCTTTTTCTTGGGTAGTCAGGTGTTGTCTTCTAACAGGAAATTTTAGATCACATCTAAGAAGTATGTCAAGGACATTAACTTCCTGGACATGTCTGTTTGTTGCAATGCTGCCAAGATTTTAAAGTCTTTAGTCAACCTAAAGTCATTCATCTGCTGTTACTTTTAGGAGCAAGTCCCGGTGGTTAAGCATTTTTTTTTTTATTTTCTAGAGGATATAGATATTTTTTTTTATTTTCATAGGATATATGTGAGAATGGATAAGCAAGCGTACTATCCCTCCTATCAGTGTTTGGCACAGATTGTCCCTTAATAGATTCCATTCCACATATTTCCACAGTGACAGGTCACTGCCATACAAAATGGTCATTCTTAATAACAGGGAATGATTTATTTGATTATTTACTATTTGATGGTAAGTATTGCTTAGGAGATTTGACAATTTAGTGATTATTCATATCTGTATTTTGAGTGCTGAAATTAGTAATAGCATAGAAAGCATCAACTCTGTTAGTCTGTAATTTTTACATTCTGGAATATTTTGACGTTTTGTATGAATATTTAAGTCCAGTAATTTACAAGGTCCCTTATTTTTAAGGAAGATTCATGGTATCACTGAATCCAGTGCCTGTGTGACTACTTTTTTTTTTTGTGGCATGACTAGTTCTGTAATAGTTTGGTATCTTTTATGTAGGGTAATAGTGGAAGTTACAYTGAGAATATTATAGAGGAGATCAATAAGATATAAATTTGAGGCGTTAGGAAGTGGAAATTCCCATTTTATCAACACTGAAAGATATTTTAATTGATGTGCAGAAATCACCAAACTTTAGTTTTGGATTATTGTTCTCACAAATGCCCAGTTTCAGAAGTGTAATCATGAATACATAATCAAATCAGGATGCCCTTCTAACAGTTTTATCTGGTTATGACAAATTGGGCCAAAGGTTCAGCCTGGGGCAGGACGGTGGTGGGTCCTAGAGATACTATGTGCTAAYCTCTGTGGGGAGGGCAAGTTCAAGCTGTTGTTTAGCCTAGAATAAATCAGAAAAAGCGCTGTTCTCCTGTAAAATGGTTGTACCTTTGAGAAGAGGAAGCCCTTGTTAGCTGTAGTCTGGGCTGAGCTGGATGGCACYTTCTATTACCATACCTGTGCAGAGAGGTGCTCAGCACTGGTGGTGCTGGTAAGGAGAAGCTGTACAGATGTGGGACTTCTGTGTGACTCTTCTGGCAGCTGCTTCTTGAGAACAAAACTTGGGAATATCCTCTAACTCACTGAGTCAGCTAGCAGCAYAAGAAAGAATTAGGGAAATGAACAGATCTCTCTGTGGCTGGTATTTGGTAATGACATGATGATCTCAAGGCACTTTGCTCCTCTCTTAGAGCGCAGTGAGGTGACTTGCTTAGAGGTTAYTGGTAACTGCTGGCACCTCTTCTCCAAACTTGCAATTTCCAAGAACAAATAGTTCTTGGGTGCTGAGATTGTGAGGGCTACGCTTGGAGCAGCCTTAGAATGCTCCTGAGGCGACCAGCATGTGGGTGCCCAGACAAGAGTGGTGTGGAAGGAGCAATGTTGGTGCAGTGCCCTGCTCCCTTTGCAATTCCTTTTGCAGCCCCATTGTCCGTGGAGCTCRGGTTTTGTAGCTCTTGAAAACCTACCTCTTCTGGCAGCCCCCAAACACTGAACTCACAGCAGAACTGCAAGCTGACAACATTATATGGATTGCCAAGTCAATTGTGATTACTTATTACTGACTTGACTTAGGTCAAAATAATTCAGYGCTCTATCACCTACTAAACATCAGTATTCTGTGAAATGTGCTGATATTAATAACTAAYGTCAGTAAAAACTAGGCTTCATTATTTTTTGCATGGATGTGTTGAGACTTCTTTGTAATTCTTATGATTTTAAAAGCTATAACATAGGGAAATCATCTCCCATATATATGTTTCTACATGTGTATGTCTTTGCAAGGGAAATCTTCATGATGTTCATCTTTTATTTTGCAGTCAAAACCTGTTGCATTTGCAGTTCGGACAAATGTTGGGTACAGTGCAGCTCACGAAGATGATGTCCCAGTCCCAGGCATGGCCATCTCATTTGAAGCTAAAGATTTTCTTCATGTTAAAGAAGTAAGTAAAACCAGAGGAGTAAGTGAATCACTTTTTAAGGCAGTACTTGAGTAATAGTGCTACTGTTTTGCAATGTTGATAACACTTCACATTGCCAAAGCACTTTACAAATGTTAAAGAAGTAACARTGTATAAGGAATTGAATGTTCTTTTAAATGCTATTCTTGTAGAAGCAATGGCACAAATTTCTTACAATCAAATTAATGAAGTTCAGAAAGCAAGTACTTTTCTTCTCTAGTAAAAATCACTTATTTATAGGTTTAARTGCCTGTGTCTGACTATTCAAAGGTGAAATATTTCTGAGTTTTTTTCTAATCTGGTAATGTGAGGGTTTGTTGTGATTCAGCAGCCAAGGGTT
The DNA here is from genome assembly GCA_014549065.1 of Cardinalis cardinalis. Lineage (NCBI taxonomy): Eukaryota > Metazoa > Chordata > Aves > Passeriformes > Cardinalidae > Cardinalis > Cardinalis cardinalis. The sequence continues at coordinate 1,906,845 of JACDOX010000009.1, read as the reverse complement.
GCTTCTCTTTTATCTGTGTGACTGCATCTCAATTAGCCTCAAAATCCTCAAGTCTCCTGGTTTTTTAATTGAAGCTACTTCCCTGGCGCAGACAGTGTTTAGTTAGTAGTTACATGCTGAAGAACTGGAATGATGTTTCAAGATAATTGCAGCTGTCAATAAATGAGCTTTGCATTTGCTGCATTGGTTTTCCTTCCCTGTAGTTTGGTTTGACAGTTTTAAACTTTTAAACACCTAAAGTAATTTTCTTTCTGTGCTCCTGGCAAGACAATCTCAAAAAATAACTGGGTAACTTTCATATGCAGGCCCTCCTCTGTAGCCTGCTGCTCCCTCTTGAATGACTCCTTCATTTTAAAATGTTTCCTAGCTTTTGGTCATATTCCATTGTGGTTTGTCTCAAAATAGCCCATCTGGATGGAAAATTATAGGAAAAGAAACAGTAAGTTAGTTTACGGTTGAGAGCAACCTAGCCATGTATTTGAAATTATGTCTTTGCCTCATTTTAAACTATCAAAAAAAATCCCTCAGTAATTATGATTGATGATGCACAATGATTCTGCTAGCACAGGTGCTTTGGAGAAGAAAGAAATATTCCTAATACAGAGATAGAAATACAGATGGACAGAGACTAAAGGAACACAAGAAACAGACTTGGCTAATGGTCGTAAATTTTCATATATATTAAATACACAAAAAGAGAATAATTTTGATTCAGACTGTATATGGCGAAGGAAGTATGCTTTCTGACTGATGATAGTGTGAAAGAATTGCTCTGCCCTGTCTTGTGACAAAAGAAGAGATGAGCAGGYACAGAGTCCTGGCAAGAGAAAACTATCAGCCTTCTCCAATGAGTCTTGAAGCACCGGGAAATAAGGCTCGGTTTGGTTAGATCAAATGRTTTTGTGTCATCATCTATTCCATCTGCACTTCAAATGAAGTGGTAATCTCAGACTTTACATCAAGTGTTTCCCATGTTTCCATATAAACCAGACACACAGGGTTAGCAATTTTCTGTTAAAAGTTAATGCATTTTTCTTCACAGCAAAACTTAGTCTCAGATGTATATATATGTGGGAGAAAATCTGGAAGGAAAAGTCTCCTGAACTTTTCTGTATTTCCAAAATGCCTTGAAGGGAAGCTTAGCTCAGCTGAGTTCTTACATTGTCTGTGGCTGCATGTAGCACTGAGGGGTGGAAAAATAGATTAAAATRTTCCTGCAACCCCAGGTGTATTAGAATAGGCATTCTGAGCTGATTGCCTTTAGAAACATCTGGTTTTCTCTGTAAGCTATCGAGTAGAGGTTATTGTCTGCTGTTGGTGGGCCAGAGATTGGTTGGGGAGGGACCCTGGGACCAGGCCAGCAGCACTGTCAGAATGGCGAGATGGGAAGGGATCCACAAGGAGTCAAACTGGGACTTTGACTCTTGCCCTGCATTTGGCAGCAGCKGTTACGTCTGGGTGGGATGAAGCTCCTTCAGAGGGTGCTCCAGGCCCAGCCCTTCCCTGCACGGCCATGTCCTCCCCCTCCATCTTCTGTGCCAGGCCCTGCTTGTCCTCCAGGGCTCTGTATCCCACCAGGTATTGCTCCTTAAGTATGTTTGCTGCTCCCTACAGTTAATGCTGGGGGAACTGAATTGTCCAAACTTCAATTATTTCTGAAGATTAAAGAAAAAAAACGTATTAGACTATAAAATGCAGTGTTGCTTATGTATTTTATGCCTAACATATTGCTAGAAATAAAGAAAAGCTGAGTTAATCTCCAGTAGCTTCTGCCTGCCTAAGGATGCCATACTGGAGCAGTGCTGTCCTCTTTTTGTCTAAAAGGGCTGTTCACCAATTTGTGCTGCTGAGAGGGCTCAAACAAGAAAAACCTCAGTTCAAAATGTACATGGACAGTGATGAAAAGCACCGCAGTGATTGAGTGTGAGGGAAATTTGTCTTCATTATTAGGTTACATTCATTAAAACTCAGTACACATAAGGATGATGGATTCCTTCCTGCGTGAAGAAACTGCTGCATCATAGTAACTTATCAATCTTTTGCGGCTTTAATGCATGGCCATCATTTTGCTCTGTGTTTAATTAATTTTTCTATTTCCTTTGGCACTCCAAACACAGGTGAATTACAGAGAATTACTCACCTGAGTCAGCAACTTGAAAGCTGAAATCCTCACTACCAAAATTTCAAAAAAAAATTTAAAATTAGAAAGTATTATGTGCATTATTATAAACATTAAAAAGTATCTTATAATTTTCATGTACTGACACAGCATTTATCTTTGAGACCTTGCAGAAGTGTGCTTTTATTTCTCTAGGAAGAAATTCCTATGGATTTAGGATTTCTATTGCTTCTAATAAAATTAATATTGTTGCGTGGTAAACTGTTGTACTGTAGGACAAAAATAGTGACTGTTCAGATTTTAATTCAATGGTGTTTTTTAATTATCTATCTCTTCCTTTTACCAAGTTAATGATTTAGTTAGCCTTTTATAATGATAGGGTATAATTTTAATAATACATTTCAGTCTAATACAGCTTTGAGAAACTGCTATTCCAGAGTAGCTCTCTATGAAATGCTGGTATTCTTACTCATAAAGGCATCCCATTGGATGAATATTATACATATCCTTATGTTTTATAAGCTTAAAAGTGCTTTTATTTAATCTCTATTATTTGTTGGCTGGAATATCTTATGGTTGGTCTCAAGCACCACAAGATTTCTATAGCTGCCAAAGTGAAAGATAATACTGCAATGTAGGTTGTGTATCAGTAATCCACCAATGATGGTAAAATTAATTTCTTTTAAGGGGAGCCCACACATTTTACATGTTTTATTCTTAACTGTACACTTGTTAAAGTTACTTGTTATATAATTAAATATGCACTCTAATAKCTACATTAATAGCTTCAGATCCAAGAGAGCTACTTTCTTCACGTTCAGGTGTTCTCTTAAAGTTTCATAAATATTCCAAATTACCCAAAATTTCTTTTTGATGATAGTTATTCCCAYGGAACATCGGAAGTATTGTGTGTGGGGCCCATACATGAGTGACCCATTCTCCTTCAAAAATGGTGAATAAATAGGATTGGAAAAAGCAAATAGTTCTGCTGCATAGATCTCTGCAAATCAACCAATCTCTCCCACACATTGGGGGGCGGNGTATGAATGAAGCTGTTGAGTTAAAGTAGTCAATGTCTCATATTTAACAGGGCTGAAATTCAGTTAACTGGGCTATGTGGTGGACTTGTGTAATTGTTAGGTTTTTTTAGTTATCCAGAGATAGTGATTCCTTGTGGATCTATCATGGTAAGTTTAAGATGCAGATCACGTGAGCTATCTGAAGCAGGGTGTATATAAGCAGCCAAATTCAGCCATATTTCAGAAGATTTTACTGAGAAGTGAGGGAATTTGTGAAGTAGTATTTTTTAATTTAAATAGAGAATAAAATGGAATAAGGAAAACAGAATATTACAGAGCTACAAAAATTCTAGCAGTAGGTGAGAGTGGATACTAAGTCTCTGGTGTCCATCAAGGGGAACCAYGAAGGGCGAACAAAAGCAGCTCTCAAATATGAGAGGAGACTGTGCAACACAAAAAAATAAAGATGGTRAAATGGGTAGAAACAAAAACCAAGGAGAAACATGAAGTCTTTTCAGGAAGGTTTCCACTTAAGGACTGTGGATKTTAATAATTTGAAAGGAATAATTATTTTAATGTATTTCTGAATATTACCACAATTCTTCATTGCCATAATAACATAGCACAGTGATTAACTGCAGGGAAGAATTACAAAAAATAGCATAGCTGCAAATGAAAACTAATAAGAAAGTTATACCAGATACAGTAATTTCTTAGTATTTTACTTTTTTTCTTTTTTTTTTTTAATTTGTAGAAATTTAATAATGACTGGTGGATAGGACGATTGGTAAAAGAAGGCTGTGAAATCGGATTTATACCAAGCCCAGTCAAACTAGAAAACATGAGGCTGCAGCATGAACAAAAGGCAAAACAAGGAAAATTCTACTCCAGGTAATAACAAGAAATCATTAATCATAGGAACATTGTCTGTGACACAACTTGGAAATTGATCAGTCTGTGTATCAGTCATATATATGCTTAGTTATTGTTAGTGGCAGCTAGAAACATTTTTGATGGGTGAAGAAATTAATATATAATGAATTATATTATTTATTATATAATATATAACATTATTTAAAATATTATATTGTTAATAAGTATATTAATATCATTGCTATTTAGGAGAAGAGTAGACATTTAGATTGGCAGTCTGTGGTGGCCTACCACTGAATTTGTTTCCTTCCTTTTTTGGTAAAATAATTGGCTAATATGCATTACAGTAAGTACGTTTACTATGTGCTAGTAAATTKTTTTACTTAGAATTTATTTATTTAAATTCTGTAACATTTTAAAATTGTTTTGATGATCTTCCTATTTCTAAACAAATTTTAAGCTCATTTTAGAAATTACAGAAAATTTTAAGATGAGTTTACTTGTACGCCAAAGCCAGTGCCTGTTAGTTAGCTCATATGGAAAAAATAGTCTTGTTGAATTCATTGCCTGCAATCACAACTTTTAAGAGCTCTATATTTTATGATGGAAGTTTCATGTCATGATGGAAGTTTCATGTCAAGTCATTTGTTATCTCTGACTGCAACCATCATTGCATAAGAAAAAGGACTGTTTCTAGATATTCTGAACAATACTACAAGATAGAATAATGTCACCTTTACTCTCGAATTCTTAATAAAGTAGTTTTCCAGCAACACCTGTGGAAGCAAATTGTTTCCCTTTGAGCATAAAGGAAACAAATATTACCAGTGTATTTGAGTGGGATGGACCTGGAATTGAGCTAGGAACCATTCAGGAAGCCAGAAACGCTTTCCTATCTCCATAGGAAGGGCAGCAGTGTTTGTAGAGCATGTCTAGAGTAGGGCACCGTGATTGGGCAGTGCTCAGCTGCATTCACCAGCTGTGAAATGCCTTTGCCATGAGCATGCTGTCCTCAGCAGAAGGATGCTGGATTCCTTATTCCTCTAGTGACACTTCTGGGGCAGCCAGATGTGTCCCAMTGATTCGGTTGTTTTCCAAATCATAGAGGCTTCCAGTTTCCAGAAATTCTCACTGAAGATAACATTGTCCTACACTGCAAATGCATTAACTTAGTGCTTATTAATATTTCAAGATAAAGAAAGTGGAAACTACTACTATCACATGAATTATTTGAAGAGCGAAATAACCTTTCTTACATTTTTTTCAGAGCTTTTATCATTATGGTAACTGAAATAAGAAAGACTAGAACTGTTGTTTCATTTTCACAACTTGGAYAGGTTTTCACAACGCAAAACTTGACAAAAACCTTAGACTGCTTTGACTTTGTTTGAGARACTTTTTTTCTTAAGTGCTATATTGTATTGAGAAAACAAAAGAATTTGTACATTAATTAAATTGAAAAGATGATAGACACAGTCTCATCTTAATTAGCAATTTATCAATAACTCCTCAGCTAAAGGAAACAGACATGCTCACTGGCTTAAGAATTACTCTTMTTAATGGGTAGTAATATTAATTTATGTATACCAGTAGCCATATTATTTACTGAATTGTATTAAGATCCTGAGGAAGTCAGAGCAGCAGAATGAATTGCACAGCAGCAGAGGAGGTATGATTGATGTTTGCAGTTCCTCAGGTCTCAAAATGTACACGCATTTTGTGGGAGATGTATATTTTATACCATTGCCAGAAATACTGTTTGTCTCACAGCGAGCACCTCATTTAGAAGGCAGATAATAAATAAACTAGATTAAATATTGAGAAAGCTACAGAACTTCAAACTAATGTATTACTTTACTCCAGTAAATCAGGAGGAAACTCTTCATCCAGTTTGGGTGACATCGTTCCTAGTTCCAGAAAATCGACGCCTCCATCATCTGGTGAGTAGGTTGTGAACCCTTTGGTGAAGAGACTCATGAACCTAATCTGTGTAAAATGCATGTACCTTTAGACCTCTTCTTCTTATTCCCCATTCTTCTTAGGTAAAACCCGAGTGATGTATTTCCAGATAAGGCTGGTTTGGGGTGGTTTRAAGTAATGGAGTCAATGCCAGCAAGTCCGGACAATCATAGAGCTGTTAATGCACAAAATTCCCTCTTTGCTTTTTCCACAGAGTTTTGTAGCAAAGATATCATAGATCTGTGAGACTACATTACATCAGGATAGTGGAAAATTTGGTCTGATCTGAGCACTCCTACTGAACAGTAAATACTTTCTTGTACAGGAGAAAAAGCAGCAATAAAAATAGAAGTTCCTGAGAGGTTTCTGCAGTAGCATCAAGAAAGGCATTATTTTAAAACATCAGGAACATTTAGTTTCACATTTCTGATCATGACGATGTGCTTCACAGAATTCTTGGATGCTGGATATTTTTGCCTTTGACAAATTTTTAAAAAATACTTTTTTTTTACTTAGTGCATCAATATACATATTTAACTTTAGATTTAAGTTGAATCCAAATTCAAGTGATATGAAGCAAATAGGTGGCAAGCTGGGGGAGGATGCTGGCATTAGCTCCATTAAAAAAACACAGCAAAAGATTACAAAAAAAAATCAATTGAATTCAGCTGCTGTGTTGCTGGATGTTTTATCTTCTCATATGTACTGTAAATACCTGGAAACAGAAAATATTAATGAGTGTTGCTAGTGCCTATTTTACTAGAGCAAAGACATGGATCTTTCAATCATATTAATTTGTGTGGCATCTGGTCTACAGAGCAGGTATCTTAAAATGAGCCTGAAGATTTTAAAGTATTTACTTGGTAATGTAAAAGGGAGACAGAGAAATCAAATCATGTTTTGGTAGTGGCTTCATTTGGTTCAAGCAATTTAAAAATGTATCTGTCTTGTGAAACCATGGATTTATTAGTAACAACCAACTTTATTGTAATTGCAGTTTGTTTATAAATATTCCACTTCAGTTTAACTTCTCTTTTATTTCAAAAATATTGTATTCGTTTACTAATGTATGTCTGTAACAAGTGTGTAGAACACACCTTAATCTTTTTTTTTTTTTTTTGGATGGCTTTAAACTGATGTGTTTATTGTTAAGGCCAACTTTTTCAACACCTGCATTTTTTTAGTAAAATTGTCCATCGACTCAACGCATGCTGTAATTTTATATTTAGAGCATCTGAAATACTGATATTATTTGCTATCAAAAAAAAACCAGATCAGTACATTTATTTCCAGAATGTTGCACAGAATCTAGAGTTAAAAACACAGATATTCACCTGGATTACCAGCTGACTGATTGCTACCCATCCTCTAATTTTCATTGCATTGAGTTGTTTCTTCAGACACTGTCTTTCAAGAAACATGATTTACTGGAGAAATAAGGAAATCTGTTAAAGTTTATTCAGTTACAGTGAAGATTTGGAAAATATGTATGGATAGTGCACATTGACTTATTCTGTGATAGCAAGATTTTGAGTCTACAATAATTCTTTGCTTATGACATCTTAAGAAAGGTGAAAGAGGCATAGTTTTTGACTAAAACAAGAATTCAAGTGACTTTGAAACACAATTCAATTATTATTCCCACACCTCCTCTCTTTGAAAGTATAGTCAATTACAAATACACCAATTATTTAATAAATTGAAGAATACTAACTGAAGAAGTTAATTTCATTTTTTGCTTTGAGTCAGGGATGGSTTTTTTCAATATAAAATAGTGCCACTGAAAAACCAAACCAAAACAAACACACAAACAAGATGAAGAACCAGTGAAAAACAAATGAAAGAGAGACTAATATCCATTTAAATAATCAATATTGATATAGTAAAAAATCCATACAGTCCTGTTAGGCCACCAAACTGGGTAAGAATTATGCTGAAAATGACTGAAAAGATCCCAATGAACTAAAGATATTTAACAGTAAAAGAACTGTCACAGGAGATGTTTCATAGTATGAAGACTTGGAATGAAAAAAGGAGATACTGTTAACTAGCTGATCAAATTCTGCATTTCTTTCTTACAGGAAAAGCTTAAGGTAACTGATTTTTCTTTACTGACGATTTTGGTTGAACATAGTACCAAAGGAGTTTTAATATGTCTTATTGTGAGTGATTTACAGTATCTGTGCTGGCCTGTATTCAAGAAAAGATAATATGTTATTTTTATACTTATGAAGAGGATGAAGGAACAGTGTTGCTAGAAGAAAATGTTACATGATTTCTGTGGCTGTTCTTAGGAGCAGGATTATAGAAACTGGATGCGGATYTACTGACTGGGTTTTTCCTGGGAAGGACAGACTCAAAGGCACAGTAACTCAGGGAGTGTCAGGCATCAAGGCATTAGATCTATGGATAATTCAAATGGGAAAATGTACTTTATGAGATCACTGCCTCAAGTATCTGTTACATCAGAAGCTGCATGTAGGCTTGACAGAAATATTTATTTGTTACATAATTCAATAGCACATGCCACTGTATTAGTTGATGTCCCACTCATGAATCAAACAAAATCAGGTCACTAAGATGGTTTCATAATAGTTTGCAATGATTAATTAAGGSTTTAGATAAAGTCAATACAAATGATTCTGCTTACAGATCTGTTTAGAGTTAGCCTCAGTTCGACATCAGGACATGGCAAGATAAGTATGTGCTACCAGAGGGAGGTGGAGATGTGGGTAACATCTTCACACATGAGGGTGGTGATATGTGACTGCTTATGGTTCACTTTTGTGCATCTGCTTGATTTCTGAAGAAAAGTTTAAACCRCTGCTTCAGATCAGGATTATTGTTGTAAACGAGAAAGGTTTTGTTTGGTTTTGTTTGGTTTTACCTGTGGTTGGCAGGTATCTGTTCTACTCAGCATTCAGGATAATACGGCTTTGTGTTTTGAAAGTGTATTTATTACTGAGTCTGTGAGGATTCTTGTTGAAACTGCTATTACTTACTTGCTAAAAGCCACATAATTTGTGGTTATGGTATAAGTATTTTTTGTTATATATTCTTTTGGGGTAGAGATTGAACAGCAATGGTTTATTGTATTCACTTCCATTTTACTCTGCCTACATCCTGACTCTTTACTCAGATCCACGTCTTGAGCTAAGCTGGGATAAATTTCTTTTCTTCTGCTATGCATTCTTTTTAGTTTTCCCTATTAGTAGATCTATGTTTAATTATTCCTAATAAATGTATCTTGTGAATACAATGCATTTTTATTTAAAAGATTAAAAATGCAATTGTAGTCCATCCCTAGATAAATGTAGATAACATTATACCAATATCTGGCTGATTTTGTCATCAAAAGTGATTTTTCTTCTAATTCTTCATTTCCCATAGACACAGTAGTGACATTTCAAATTTCAGTTGATAATACCCATTTTCAATTAGTGTTCATTGCTATAAAATAATCCAAATGTTGTTGACCAAGTTCTTTTGTTTACATTGGTGGAAGTCTTACCTATTCAAGTGAATATTTTTGATTTACACTGGTGTAACAAAAAAAAACTTGGCCATTGGTCTATTTTGTAAATGTTGCAGTAGCTGTTACAGATCACCTTCTGTCTTCCAATCCTAAAGTACTGCGCCTTTAAATTTTTCCCTTTATTTTATTGTGGTTTTTTTCTCATGGTCAACTTTTAATTTTTTATTTATTTATTTATTTATTACTCTGGACAGTTTTATTTCTCTTTACCTGTAATTTCCTTTTTAACCTATCTTTACTTTCCCTGTCATCTGATAATTCTGAATTGTTTGTCTGTATATAGCTGTAGACATAGATGCCACTGGCTTAGATGCAGAAGAAAATGATATTCCAGCAAACCATCGCTCCCCCAAACCCAGTGCAAACAGTGTAACATCACCCCACTCCAAAGAGAAAAGAATGCCCTTCTTTAAGAAGGTAACACCGACTTCCAAGCTTCCATCTGTCCACCTGCTCACCTGCACTGCGTCGCATTTCTAGTCCTGTTAACTGTCTGYGTCCTTTGACAAGCCAATAACATGCATGCTTTGTTGTTCTTTGTTTCTTTTCCATGCTGCTGTAGCTAAGCAGAAGCAGAAATCGGTAAGTTTATATCAACATCGCCTGTGTTTATCCTGCCACTGGCATCATTAGCATTATAACTCCAGATTAACAATGCAGCTATTCTAGAATTAAGGATGAAGAGATGTGATGTGTTGAGCTGATAGTGGATTCATTACAGGAAAACAGGCAAAAGTTCTGTGTGTCTGTGAAACTCTGCTACATACTTATCCTTTTTGATGGAATAAAAGGACACACTTAGCAGGCCTTCTAAAATGTTTGAGAATATTATTTCTAGCATTGTAATGCACCTCTCTAGTGCATGATTATTCTTTCTATATCTTTCTCAATTTTTTTTTCTTTATTACTCAGTCTGTTGAAATCATTATTGGAATATATCAGATACTCAGTTTGGATTTTGGAAACAAATTGTCAAATTCGTTCTATTTTTAATTTAGTCTATACTTAAACTTCTAATTCACTAGGTGCTAAGTCTGCAAGTGCTCAAGACCAATGGAAAACCTCAGACTTGTTTTGACAGTTTACTTCAGGTTTTTCCTGTTGTCATGTATAAATTATCAGCCAAATGTTCTTGCCATCCATCAGTGAGACTTTTTTAGTATCTCAGCTATTGGAAGTGGTACTGGTGGTTCCCAGGGGAGCCGATGTCTCTCCATAGATAACCTAGATAACTACAGAATTATGCAATTGGCATCCTGTTGCAAAAAGCTGCAATAGGTTTCTAGGGCCTTTGCTAGAAGGAGTTAGCAAGACATTAGGTAGCAGCCAAACTATGTAGTGAAATACCACATTTTGACTGTTTTGTTTTAAAATCTGTAGTCTTCATAGCTCTCATTCATTTGGTTTTAACCACTCACTTAGATCTACAGGTAATAACTGACTGTTATAGTGCTTAAGCAGTGCCAAGTGACATTGTTGTCCCTGCTGTGGATGCTCTCGTATTAAATAAGTAGATCTTTGTTTCTGTCTCTCTTTTCTTGAACTCTTTTACGTAGTATTGAATCCTTCTCATYTCCAAAGTCACTACTATTGGCTTCAGTTTGGTCTGGTGTAGAAATCAACAGTGGGTTCTTACTTCTGAGTAATTTCTTACTTAATCATATTTTTGATTGGATAATACATGCTGACATGTATTGGATGCTCTGCATAAGCATCTTTCAAAGCTGCAGCTTCCAGATGAACCACCTTAGACCTGGATGAGGGTTAGTCCCACATCTTTCTTTGCCTCTGTGGTGCCTCTTTTCTTCCATATCAGAATCATTACTAGTGTTAGTGGGATTTGTAATACTGACTTTTACACTGTGTACTGGATGGCCATCCCAAAGTAATCTGCATAGTCAAACCACTGAGTAAAAGCTATATGTTCAAACCTGCCAATTTTTATTCTGAGTTCATATTTGAACTTGAATCTGCAGTGAAAGCTGTATAGTTCAGTGCCAGTCTCTTAGAAAATATTAGATTCTCTACTGCTAAATTAATGAACTTTAATCCTTCCATTAGATAACTTCTAATTTCCTGCTGACAGCTTCATTATTTCAAGCTATAAAATTTAGAGAAAAAAATGCCCATTGCAACAGAACAGAATTTAAAAATACCCCATATTCCATCAAATAAGGTAATTTCTGTGCTTGCCCTGATTGTCAAATAGCTGGTTAACTTCTAGCATGAATGCCTTTGGTTAAGTCAGCCACATTAAGATAAAGATCTTTCACATCAGGGCACTCATGCTAAAAGCACTTGCACAACTGCAATGAATTTTTCTTTGAATCTGTCTCAAATATGCTTATCAGATTATTAAAAATGTTTGCAAGAACAGTGGAGGACTGCTTTTGGATACAGGCCCAGCCTAATTGCAGGGGTTTGCTTTGAAACGTGTTGAGTCAGATTCCGTACTGTGAAAAATAAATTAATTTCACATGCTTATGATGCCTTGGGCGCTGATCTTCATTCTCATGTTATTAATTAGCTTGTGAAACTACAGGTAACAAAAACTAAATTACATTGAGGGATATTCACAAAAATATTTTCTGTGTTTTAGACTGCTTTAGACTGCTGCTTGTGTAGCATTGTGTGCTGTCACTGTATAAATGTCTGTCTTTGTGGGTTTGTGTTTTGGAATGTATATACTTATTTTAATGTTATTGCGAAACACCTTGGGATACATTGAGTTCTGGAACAATGAACAATGTCTGTATTCTGTGAGCTTGACTGATGTATTTGTACTATGTAAGCATTCGAAAAATAGATCTGGCATTTCTTTTTCTGTAACTCCCACACATTTCTGGGTTTGGATTTCAATCTTTTATTCCCAATACAAAGATAAACCAAAACTTTCCTAATGAACAAAAACCTCTTTTTGATTAGATCCCATTCATGGTTATATATATTGAACAGCCACTTACTAGAAAAGAAAAAATACCAAACTTAACATTTTATTTTTTTTTATATTGTATTATGATAACAGTAAAAAATTTTTGCAACCCTTAAAAGGAGGCAATCTATTTTATCTTTGTATCCTAGAATACTTTTTTAGAAATTGTGCATGATACATCAGTTGGTATTTTGGTAAATATGGCACTACCAGAATCCATTCTTGGGTGGTGACAAGAACTTCCCAAAGTGGAAGAAATGCTATCCCAAGCTCTGCTTATGATAATTTTCTAGAAATACTAACTTGGTCAGTCGTTATTTTTATTTAATTTGTAATTGAATTGTGGGTGCTAATGCGAACATCAGACTGAATGCTGCCAGGGAATTTGCAGTGATGTCACAATGTTTTTTCAAGCAGTGGGCAAATCTGAACATTTAAAAAAAGAGGTGCATTATGCTTTTCTCATTCTCTTTTATTTTTCTCTTTCATAATTTCCTATATAAAATTTGTGTTGAAAACAGATGTCACAGCTGTAGAATTAACCATTTCAATTCATTAGTTGTTGGAAATGACCTTTTCAATTTACCACTTAGGAATTATGCAGTGGGAAACGTGCATGACCCAGAATAAGAGTTTTTAACTATCCAAAGTATATATGAAAACAGTAGGAAACCCTAAAGTCAAAGAAAAGTTTTTTCAAAATAAATCCCTGAACTTCTTATGTCCTTATCTTGTGCTACCAGTTCCTGAGCAAAGTTAATGAATCTGAGATTCCTGTGACATTACTGGAAATTCAGGATTCCTAATACTTAGAGTGTATAACACTTTCTGTAGGTGTTGTGATGCTGAAAACTTTTTCTATTTTGCAGACAGAGCACATCCCTCCCTATGATGTAGTGCCTTCTATGCGACCAGTAGTTTTAGTGGGGCCTTCTCTGAAGGGATATGAGGTAACTGATTSTTGTAAACAGTTTCATTTTTTACAAAATACTGTGCTTCATTTGTATTTGATAATTTATAACATAGGCAAACATCAGACAGTTTTTACTCCTACTGAATAGCTGTTCATTTTTATTTTACTTCATCTCAGAATTRAGGTTAAGAATAAAGTGCATTCCAGTCCCATTGTTTGGATACAAGATTTATTGTCAGTTTTATTCTATAATATTCTTAGCATTTAGTATTATGAATTTCCTATGCGATTATTAATTTGTTGCTTTTTCCTTCTAGGTAACAGATATGATGCAAAAAGCATTATTTGATTTTTTAAAACATAGATTCGAAGGGCGGTAAGTACTTTGCAATGCAAATACACTTCAAGTTCCATTTGAGTATTACAAGGTTTTTCAGAAATAATAACATTGGACAAAATTAGAAATGACAGCTAATTCCTTGATCAGTGGACTATAYGTGTGGATTGGAAGTTTCCCTGACAGAGCATGCACAGGCTGTGTTGCAGTGGGAAGTGTTCTGGGGCATATATTTGTTGAGAATGGAAAAAAGRATGTTTTCTTCTTGAGGACTGTGACATTCATGCTCCAAATTGCTAGATATTTATCTACAGATTAAAAAGTGATTTTAAATATTTTTCAAGTGATATCTCATCAATGCTTCCTAGGTTTTGAGCAAACTGGCCMGAGCCACGTTTCCTCCTCAACTCTACTTCCTCACTTGACATCCAACTTGGAAAGAGTGACGTAGGATTCAGACTATCTGGTGTATGGGATTGTCAAACTTTTGATCCCTCAAGATAGGAGCTTGGTTTGACAGTAGTTGTGGGCTCTATAGTGGGAAGTTTCAAAAGGAGTGGGGTGAGASAGTGGGGCAGTGCCCTACCTTGCTGAAATACTCTCACCCTTGGCAGCACACCGGCTGCACTCGCTGGGTTCTGATCTGAATGGTTGCACCACACTCAGCTGTAACACAATGGGATTTGTATTTGAGCCTTCAGGGCTACTGTGGTACAGATGTCAAATGATAGTGGCATGATGTCAAATGATAGTCTGTCTCTAAAAGCAGTGCTGTGGTCTRTAACTCCAACATCACAGACCCATGGAGCAGAGACATCAGATGCATTCTTCAGACATGATTATATTGGTATTGGATCARGCTCCAGATTAGTATGTCCTAATGGGTTGACATTGAGAGGAAAAATTGTGAAAACAGGAAGATGTTATAATAAAATCTGTAACTTCACRGAATGTTCTATTTAGTTTGGAAGTGGTCAGATCCATAACACTATTCTGTGTGTCCTGCTGCTGTCAAAACTTTGAAGAGGGAGCTTTATTTTCAATAGCTACAGTTGTTTAAAATATCACACATTGTGGTTTAAGCTGGTAGATTTTCTCAGTCAGAATAATGATGTCATTACCTAACCACTTTAGTAAATTAGTCAGGATTGTCAAACCCTAGATAACACACCTTCGGAATTGGAAGTTATCAAAACATTTGTTGCAAGCAGAAGAAAATTATTGCATCTTTATGTCTTGAAATATTTTAGAGCATGTCAGATTTTCAGTTGTAGATCCAACTGTGGCAAGGTGAATCCACAAATACTCCAAAAAAAATTTTTGTCTATAGTAGCAGATTTGAGGCATTCCAAATTCAGTAGCCATTGGAATCTTTACTTAAGGTCCTGAACAAATTTGCACCAGAGATTCTCAGGTTCATGCTCCTGCTTTGAGCTGCCACACTGTTGTCCCTGCTCTCATTGCAATTGTTTTGCAAAATGAACATAAACACCCTTTGTTTTGAGAGCAGACTTRGTCTTCCTGATGTGACATTTCTCAAAGACATGAAAATGTCCTCATAAAGATGGTAAAAAGTCTTAAAATTAAAAAYGGTATTTTTCATAGACAGACTGATAAATCTGGCATTGTTCAGTATACCGTAATTTCATTTTAAAAGGCAAAAATTTACTATTGCCTGTAGGAAGGAAGACTGGCAGAAAAGAATCCAAATCAACTCAAAAAAAACCAAAAAGCTGCAAAAGTTTGTACTGTACTTCCTTTAGCAAATAAAGAAAACTAATAAGTATCCCAATATACATGTTTGATTTAATTTTAAGACAAATGGCATTATCTGTGAAGACTTGCGCCACAAATCATAACCTTTGGTTATGCTTTTAGCTTAAGCTCAATCACCCCTAGATTTCCAAAATTGTATTACTAATCAGTATTGTGCACATAATTCTGGTTTTTCRTATTAACTTCTGGCTCTGTGACATTTTTTAGATAAGTGCACATGTTGAGTTCATTGAGAAATGGCCTATTGGATTACATTTCTGATGAAAAAACAGCATCTGACTGTGCTTGCTAGAGAGGAGCCCTCCCACTTAGCAAATCTATTTCCTCTTTTAAATTGCAAGTAAAATCCTACAAGGAAGAACAGGGAATATCATTAGTCTGATTTAACTCTCAGCACTGGAAAAATGTGACCTCTAAACCTCATCAGACCAGAGAGTTTGAAAAGGAACTTAAGGGGGCATTTTGACCCTGTAAAGCAAAATAAACCAAGGTAACTGTTTTCCTAGGAAGAARAATATGCAGAAGGTTATGTAGCAGTGCAAACAACTGAAAGTAACCACTTCTTTCTTGGCTCATCTTTTCTCATAAACACAAAAGTGAGCCTGCCAGATAGTCAACCTAGGCTTTTCAAGTATGTGCTTCTCCAAGTTACAGTTCCTATTTTTAGGTGCTAGCATTTCATTGCTAGCATGAATTTTTCTGGAAATTTATGAGTAGCTCTTGCACTCTGTTAGAAAAACGCATGCTAGTAAGCTGAACAATAAAAAAGCCAARAAACCCCAAACCAAAACAAACAAAAAACCCGTCAGTTATATTGCTGGACTCATTTCCCTAATAAGCCTTACCTTTACCATTTAATTCTGCATATCCCTACATGTCTTGCAGGTATGGCTAAAGTAACCCAGGTTGTCATTCAGTATATTCTTGTCATTCAAGAAGTCAGGGAAAGGGGAAACCAGCCTGTTCATACTGGGGGTACTGGTGAAACGTCAGACCCTCACCAGACGTGGAGACCCCAGGGAAGTCCCATCTTTTGCAGCAATCCCTGACCTCCTCCTGCCTCCCCCCTCCTCCTGCCTCCCCCAGGCTCCTGTAGGAGGATGACTTATCAGTAGTTATTGTAGCAATATTAAGTTAGATAAAGTTTTTTCTCTGTTCACATTGGGTGAAGCATACTGTGCTGCTGAGAACTTATTTTCCTATAGTCTTAGCCATCTTCTAGTGTTAAACGAGACTTCTCCCCACATCCCTGAAAGCTAAATAACACTCAGTGCTACTTTGCTGTATTTATCTTGCAGTATATCGATTACACGAGTCACAGCAGACATCTCGCTTGCCAAACGCTCAGTGTTAAACAATCCCAGCAAGCACGCGATCATAGAGCGCTCTAACACCAGATCAAGCCTAGGTAAGTACCTGCAATGATGCTGTCTACAAATTGCCTGTGAAGTATGCTACTCTCCTTTCATATGTGTAAGCTAAAAATAGCCTTCTCTCTGCTGTGGGAAAATCGCAGTTCCCATAATTCAGAAATCCTGGCACTAGAAAGCATTTTAAAATCACTATCAGGTAAACTTCTAATAGTGCTGATTTTGGTTTATTCTGCTTGTGCTCAGTTTTCATGTTTTGCTGTTGGCCTGAGTGGGGAGAGGCAACCATCCATATAAAATCCGAAGACATGTTCTTCTGGTTAAACACTTGGAATTATATGAATATTATTAGTACAATGCATGACTTTTGATAAGATTACTAGTAGTGATAGCTACTGACATGAAGCCTGGGAGAAATTATTGAAGTACACATTTTATGAATTTTGGATCAGTTTTAACTAATTATAAGGTTGGTACAAAAAAAGGAAGGATGCAAAAAAGGAGATGTTTTTTAAAAACTGTATAGCTACATTCATAGCCAAATATCTGTCATCTTACRTGAGTCTTTTTGTACTGAAGCTTGTCCAGTTGTATCAATAATTAAACATTTATTACCTAGAAAAAAAAATAAGCTTACCTGGGAAGTTGTAATTGAATGTAACCATTTACAGTACCAGGTGGCTGCACTGGAGCTTCCCATTTCAAGGTGTCCTTAGAGTAAGGAGGAAAAGGTGATAATTTTGGAGTCTTAATTCCTGACTGCCTTTGCCTTTCCTCTAGAGTGAGATGTATCCAGGACTCTGCTGCTGTCAGTGGTGCATTCCCTGTGTAGAGACACCTGGAAATAGCCAAGAGGTCTAGGGGAAGGTTCCCTGTCCATGGCAGGGGGCTGGAGCTAGATGACCTTTAAGGTCCCTTCCAATACAAACCATTCTGTGATTCTAAGATGAATCCTGCCAGGAGTCTGCATCTATATACTTGTGTAAGCTTGACTGAGGTATGGGACAAAATCCCATAATAAATCCTGTGCAAGTCCCCCATCAAATACCAAAAAAAGTGGAACTTGCTACATCCCAGGTGAATACTCAGTCATGTTTCTGCTTTTACAGAGCTGCAGGTTCCTCTTATTAGCCTTTGACAGAGATTGGTTTCCCCTGAACACAGCATTGCATCTTGAAAAATTGTAATTTTGTGAAACARCAAAGTAGTTTCATTCATCCTATTTAATAAGTTCTTGTCAGTTATGCAACAAAAAATTTCCAACACCTGAACTGTAACTGAATATTTAACATTTGCCTAATATAGAAGTAGTTTTTAGARCAAGCTTGTCCACCTTAAAAATTTTTATTTCCCTTTCTTGAAAGTTTGTTTTGTAAAACCTTTGCTTTCAGTTATATGGAGGCTGTGAATTTTTGCTTGAAAGTAGTCTGTAGCTTCCAAGTGTGTCTTATTTTAAGTGTTTTCAAATATGAAAATGCAATGTACTGTAACAACATAATTAATATCTTTACACATAAGAATATTCTTCTGTGTGAATTTCAGTCTTGTCACCAAAGACTGTTTAATAATCTAATGAAAAGATAAAGTGTCACTTATTTTGACTAGGACTGAAAACTGGTTATAAGTATAGAGGCTAACTAGTCATGGAACAGAATCATGATGATTAAGCCTCATCAGCAAAGCTTATGCAATCTTGCAATACTGTACAAATATATGCAGCAAATATATGCAGCAGTGAAAGCATATCATTAATWTCTCATATATGTGAAACACCTATCACAAAATTCTATACAGGAAAAAAATCAATAAAAAATAAATGCTGCCCAATCTTTTACACCTTTACCTCGTGTAGAACTGTACTCTTGAAAGCATCAACATTTTTCTCTTTGTTTCAAGGTACTTTTTTAGATGGAGGTATTTAAAATGGTAGTTCTGACAGAACCTCAGTTTGGGACACCCAAAAGATGACAGTGTTTATTTATATATATATATATATATATATATATTTAAGTATATATATATATGTATGTATGTATGTATACATATATGCAAATATGCGGATAGATAGGTAGATGTGTCTCTAGTTTTTGTGACAGGCCTGTTATTAACTAACGTTTCCTGCTACATATTAGATTTTCAGTTGCATATAATTGTTCTAAAAATTAACTGATTTATAAAATAACTTTGAAGACCTTTGACCGGAGCAACTGGGTCATTCTAGCATAAAGTTAGGGAAGAAATTAATTTTACATTTGCTAAAATATTCTCAAACCCTTTTTCTTTCAGGAGCTGTAATACTTCCATTGTTTTAGAAATCTAGCAGGGTTTTGAAATTTGGTCGTGAGCTGAACAAAATTTCAGTTWCATATTTCTGGGCAATTTTATGAAACTAATGAGAAAACCTGACCAAATTATTAGAAGCTGCTGTTAACACATGCCAAGTTTTGCATCTGAATTCCTTGAAGATTCAGCTTTCCTTGGGAAGGGCCAGCAATGATGCTGAGCAGAACCTGCTCCCAGCAGACTGAGTCAGGGCAGCCAAGCAGCACTGAGGTGAAAAGATGCTCATCTTTCAATTTGCAGTCCCTCCTTTGCCATGCAGCATGGAGAATGGAATAAAAAGTAATTTACTTGAAAGATGTTCACCTGGAGGAATAAGTGGCCGGCCAGGCTAAAGAAGGAAGGCAAGTAGTGAAAATCCATTATGGGAAAGGTTGGATATATGGAGAAGGAGTTGGGGTAGTCAAACCCGCTGATAAAGCACCTCCTGGTCAGTGCTCTAGGCATGGGATAAACCATGGGAGGACAGAAATCAGACATAAAGTCAGGGAGGGAAGTGATGTGGCAGCAGTGTTGGGAGGAAAACTGAGATAAAATAAAATAAGCTGGAGTCAGAAAAGGTAACTGCTTTTGTAAGACAGTGGAAAACCCTTGCAGAAGGCAAAACAAAAAAGTACAAGGCATGTTACAGCCTGTTCCCTTGCCTATCTGCAATGTACCTCAAAGCAAAAATAAGAGTCAGAATCAGAAAACATCATTGTAGTCTGCTGGTAGGTGACAACACACCACTGCTTGTGAGTATTTAGTTGGCTGAAGTAGAAGAGGTGAGTGGCAATATCACACTATATAGTGGATTTTTTTTTCAGTTTGTGTGATGAATTTGCTATAAGTCAACAAAATATCCTATTGAAAGAATATTATTAGTTTTACAAATTCAAGCAGTGCGAAATAAAGGTTAGGAAGTGATAATAAGAAGGCTAACTGTGCAGCATTTTAGTAACTTTAGGTTATATATGCTGTGATCCAGTCTTTGATCAAATATTTACAGACTACTTTTCCACCAGTCTTCTGCCTTAATATTCTTGAAAAATATATAAAACAGTGTGGGGAATTGGAAGCAATGCAATTGCCCCAATGCAATAGTGGCTTCTGCTGCTTCTGCTACAGAATTGCTGCACAGTACTGGATTAGTTATTTACAGACTTTATGAAGATGGGTATTTTTTCCCAGTGTTCTTTGTATGCTTCAAGCATCTTCTGTAGAAAAACTGAGTGTTGTAGGTGAAAGAAAAGTTCAAGCTTTGGACTGTCAAATAATAGTGTATTACCATCAGAATCAGCATGTTGCATGGTAATGCACTGCCTTGGAGAAGGGGGATGGAAAATAGGCAGTCCTTTATTTTGTACTGGAGCTCCTCCTGGGAGCTTGTGAAATATCAGCCTTGTGGATCTTCATTCCCCAGAAGTTCTCTTATTTTAGGCTCTACTCTTTGCAGACATTTAACTGGGGAGGTATTCTTTTCATTCCCAGCCTAGCTCAAAGAAATTTTTCCTTCTCTCAGATCAGTACTGATACTCTGTACTGACAGTACAGAGCAGCATGAGGAATGTCCTGAGTCTTAGTACTGACTTCTAAAAGAAGCTTCAGGGTTATGTTCCATTTTGGAAGAAAGAATCCCCAGGAATTAGGATTTCCTACGTTTCCATTCTGAATATAATTTTTACTGGTAATTACTCTGAAGAATCAGACACTACATTTCTGAAAATTAATCTCCCTGAATTAATCATAACTTGTGATAATTCTTAATAATTCAATTTTCTCTTTGGAATATACGAATAATTCCAGCCTCTCTCCTAACTGGGATGTTTTCAAGGGAAAAATCTTTTTCTTTTTGCATCTACCACCAAAGTAAGCTCCACATAATAGCCTATAAATATTTTATGCATTCTGTTTTCAGAGAAAGATTAGAGCCATGTGTTCTAAATGAGATGTGAAACGTATTTGACAATGAAGAGAAAGTAAATTATTCAATGGCTTCTTTTCAGTTGGCAGTGTATAGAGTTGCATACTAAATGAGACAGCAGCCCTAAAGAAACAGCTATATTGTATGTTCCTGAATGTGCTCTCTTGAAATACAGATCACAAAAGATTCGGCTTAGGAGAGATATTTTGGCATTTCATATTTTATCAGCATTATCTTTGCAGCCAATAGTATTCTCTACTACTACAAGTCTTATAGATGCATCATTAAATCAGGACTCATATAACATTAGTTCTAGTATCTGCTGTAGGTCTGCTCAGAGTCCTGGAAAATGATTCCTTTCCCTACCTACATTTTCCCTTATATAAAATGAAAATAATAGGGTCTTTTCCCCAAACCACTGAGGTGGGAAAGAACAAAAACCCTAGAATTTCAGCAAATACTAAATTCTAAATTTGTGCTGGTTTTTTTCTGCTTTGTTTGTTTGTTTGTTTGTTTTYGTCCAGACTATCTACAATGACTTAGTTCTGGCCTAGGTATTTAAAAATGGACTTTATCACAAAAAAAAATTTGTTCTTGTTAAGGAAAAACAGTATTTGTTTTCGTTTGTTTTGTTTTACTCTGAAATGGCTTCCTGGCTGCACAACTATGAGATGTGGGGAGATGAGTTGCTTTCTTCTCTCTCCTCCTTGAACAGTCATTGGCACGTGGACAGAGATCTACGTGGTTTATTCCTATATCTGGTACAACTTAAAAATTCCTTTATGCAAATATATATATTTTATATATATATATATATATATATATATATATATATATATATATATATATATATATAGCAAATATAGCTCCCCAGAACTGCTTTTTGTTGATCCAAATCCCTCCTTCCTACCAGATTCAATGAAAAGCTATTTTTGTACTCATCAAACTTTGTGTAGTGGTACCTCATGCAGCCAGGCTGCTGATCTACCCTTCACTTATGATCATGTTTGTGAGCACCAGTTGTAACTGCAGCAGAGAAGGCTATTTCTTAGACTTCTGAAAATATTTTGTTGGTTTTTTATTATTTTAATAAGTGTTCCATTAATTACTTAAGGTAGTAAAAAGGTTCTGTTCTTGATATATTAATACCAAATACCTTTCTCTGGAAAATAAATGTACCTCCTTTTGAGAACGCCTGCCTTATCACCCAATACAGGTCTGCATTGTTGTACATAGCACAGAAAACAGTGAAGTGAGCACCATTCTTTGGAATGATTCAATAGACAAACCAGAATTAATTTCAAAGAGACATACACCAACAATGTGATAATCAGAAATAGGAATAGCCACGGAGAACTGGATTTACAAGATTATAAAGGAGTCTCTCTCTGCTTATAATGCTACACACACCTATTGACTGACAGTTTGCTTTTGTAATGGAATCAGTTAAAAATAGGCTTGGGATTTGACTTATTGGAAACCAATGCTGCCACTGAATATTTAGTATAAAATTAATGTTCTGGAGAACTTTTTTAAAATAGTGTTTGGCTCCTAAATATTTAGGTGGATAGTACGGTCTTATTCCTCTCTGTCCCAGTTTGAAACCAGACACTCTCTAATTAAGCTTGTTTTGATGTAAAGGGAAATGTTTGCTTGTCAATATTGTTACATGTTTTAACACGTGAGATGTTAGAACTAAATTGAAGGAAAAGGCAAATTTCTTTTAAAACCTAGAAGAAATCTGTAATTTTGAACAGATTTTTTCTCCAAGAATGTACAGTATGTGGTTAAACCTTATTCATTTGAATATCAGCCCCAATTGGCTTAGTTAATTCTTTATATGGACACATACCATTTGCAGAAACTGAACCAGCTTTGTGCTTCTGCTGCATTTCTTTGTCAAAAGAACCCAAACCTTTTTCTGTGTATGTTATACTTGTTATAACCTTACCTCATGCTCTATGCTTTGTACAAAACCTGATTGTGTTGGCTTTTTCCATTCTTTGCTTCATTAATGCTCTCCCTTTCCAGATGTTTTAGGTATGTATACAAGCTTGCAAATTACTTTTCCTGCTGTTTTGTGTTCAATGCTTTATTGTACCTGACAAAACCACCGTGTGTTTCTTGCATCTGGCTCGCTGACAGACAAAAGCCGATCCTGTACTGTGTTGCTAAGTCTTTCTTTTAGAAAACCTGGCTGGTTTTCCTGATTTATTTTCAAGTAATTCTAAAAGTAAAGTTGACATTGACAAGTAAACACTACAGATTAGGTATCCCATTGTGTATTTCTGAGATGTGTGCACCTAATCTGCGTGTTCTAACACAGACGTGTGACCGTGGATGTAAAATGTGTCATTGTCTTTATGGTAAATTGATTGCCATCACGTGCCTGGGAGTGTTTATTTGCTTTCCATGTGCATATGCAGTAACCTGTCAGGCATTACATGCACCCACTTTGCATGTGCAATTGAGCACCTAATTTTGGAAGGCTGTCTCTAAAAAGTGTATAGAGCTTCCATTCATATCATTAGGTTGATACCCTAAAGTTTTGTCTTCTGAAAATGAAATATAAATGCTCAAAGAGATAGTTGTGGATTAGCCGTGCAAATTTCAGCCTTGCAGGGTTTTTTTTTCCTTGATATTTGTGTGAGAAGGCAATAGAATGCTTGAAACTATGATAACAATTTATTTGTTAAAATATACATATGTCTGTATATATATACATACATACATACTGTATATTTTATACATACATGATATTACTATGTATTTTCCATGTCTGGTAATTTAATGACAGTTGTTCTGTAGGATAAGTTTCAAGTAAAGACTTCCTCAGCTATAAATCAAAAATAAATTTAAGAGCGTGCTAGCTAGGCCTTCTAAAAAACCTTCATTGCTTACAGAGGCCAAGGAAAAGGAATGCAAAATTTGGACTTAACCAAGAGTGCATTTCCTTCCCAAAGTCCCAGAGTTCAAAGAAATATAGTTCAAAGAAAATAAAGGAGATGTTCAATGTGTTATAGAAAATCCTGRTTGTCCCTTTATAATTTTATATTCAAGATAGCTGTGACAAATGTCCATAACTCTCACTCTCAAGTGTTAAATATGTTAACCTGGTAAGCCTAAACCTGTCTTGAACCAGAATGCAGTAAAATAGCAGCTAAGAGCTTTTGGCTTTTCATGAGGATGTAGCGATACTTCTTTTTGCCCACAAATGGGGTAAGAGTAGCATTAATTTAGTGAACCTGTTATAATTTATCAGTCTCACATGCCCCAAAATACTGYTTTATCCTGCTGGAACAGCCTTGATTTCCTTAACATCTAATGTCAGAGTTTCCCTAATGAATTCTTTAGGTAGTTCTGTATTAGAAGTTTATTACTAACTTTCCTATATTTCAGCTTTCAGATAAGGTTTTGAAACAGTATAGGCAAAGCATTTGAATGAAATTTTCTGAGTGTTTTCAAAGGGTATATGGGGGAAAATATTCTTGATTTCTGTAAATTAGAAATAACGCTTAGCAACCTGTTCTTATATTTTCTCATGATACTATGCAGAAATATGTGTGATTGATAATTACATTGAAACAAAACATGTGCTCAAAAAATACTGTAGCAATGTGTTAGCATAATTTCTAAGGTTATGGACATCTTTGTAATAGACAGGACACTTGGATAGGTGAATAAAATATTTTTAGCTAGTTAGCTGTTTGTTTAGGAGTACAGTTTGCTTCCCTTAAAGCTATTCACACTGTAGGTTGAATTGATTGAGGCTTTTTTTTTTGTCCTGAGCTGGTGGAACTGATTAAAGTTCAGCAGTCTGTATCACCATTTTATTCAAGATTAAAAGTTTGCATTGTTGAACCAGAATGCAAAGGAGTCTGGGTTCAGCTCTGTTCTCTGCTAAGAGAGGCAGGGACTTATCATTCCCATCACCATGCCAGGGCTGTGAACACCTTTAGGATGGCTGTTGGTTGGTCCTGCTAAACCTTACGCACTTTGCATAATAATTAAACTTTCCCTGGAGAAGGAACTGGAATCCATGTGTTTTGCCTCCCACTCTGAGCATCAGGCTGCAGAGTCAGAATCTCTCCCACTCAGTGAATACGCAAATGTTTTGTGAGTGGCACACCATCAGCAGGAGGGGTTGAATAGCCAAGGATGGAGTAGTTCTACGTCCTGTCTGTGAGAAAGGCTGAACATTTTTATTTATGTTTGTTCTGAAAAAAACAACAGACGAAGGGAATGCTTGCTTGGTGCCTATGTATGGACTAGATCTGTAAAAGCCTATAGCACTGCTGTGGGTAATGAGGCATCATGCAAAATACCCAAGTTATTGCCAGCCTGACATGATGGTGTCCTTCTGAACTATGCAGAGACACTTGCTTGAACCTCTGGAGAAAATAAATGTTAGACTGCTTCTTTGCTCAGTTTTCCTATTACAATTACTCCTTAACAGAGTGTGAGGGAGCCTGATGATACGAGCAGTGCTGGCTGCGGCATGGCACCTTCTGAAGCTGCTGTGGTTTTTCCTGGCACAGTCATTTCAGTGAACCCTTGTGCAGTGCTCAGCCACTTATGTTACTGCTGCAGTCTGCTGCTTTCAATCTTTTCCATTCATAGGCCATTAAAATTTACTTCCAGTTTAAASTTGGCATAAGAAGCATAATTCCATGAATGCTATTGTTTTGCTAGCCCAGAGAAATGAGGCAGGAAGTAGACATTTTTATGTGCCATTTAGTATTTTTAAATGACACTATCTGTTTTATATTTTCACATAATTACAGTGCTGCATTTCAGGAGATGTGAGTCCATTATAAATAGATCTTGGTTTTGTTGAGGTTTCCAAACATGACATCGTTTCTGTCAATACCACTTGGACGTGTGTGTACATTAAAAGCCATCTGAATTCTGCCTAAACTGAGCCTCAGCAGGCAGGAGGAAGGAGGAGGAAAACCCTGCGTTCCTGCAGTACCTCACCCCACAGCTCCCCTTCAGCAGAGCCCAGACAGGAGCTCCAGGCAGAGCAGCAGACATGCTTCTCTCCTTTCTGCCTTATCCCTTGCAGGAGCCCCATCTGTTAGGCATGAGTAACACATGCAGCCGCTTTTCCTGGAAAATATTTTCATCCTCCCACTCCCACCCTCCCCTTTTTACGTAACAAGCTAGTGGCTAAGGTATTTGGTGGAGACCAGGGAAATCTAAGTATATTCACAAAACTACATTTAGGTTAGACACTTGATTAAAACACCTGTAATCCAGGCATCTTTAGACCAGTTGCCTGAGGACTAAGCTAAAGACTTTTTTCCCTATGGCTTATGCTTTTCAAGATTTTTTTCCTTCTTAGCTGGATATGCAGGAGCAGAGGCACAAAGCATTCAGCTCCCCAGCACTGGGACACCCMACAGTGTGAGGTGGGTAATGCAATCCTGCCTGGAGACTGGGACAGAACCTCCCTGCCAGGGGAAGCAATGGAGACTGCCCAGCCCAAGCCCCCATTCACTCCCCACCTGCCCAGAGCAGCGTTGCTGCTTGAGGGGTGGAAAGAGGAAGATGAAAAGAGGCTAAACACTTCTGTACCTGTGGGGCTTCTTCTTAGCCTGCTCTGCTGTGCTCAAACCCCTTGTAGCTTATTGGATCACCCTGGTAGCATCTCGGCCTCATTGCCTTGTTTCCAAGGAGCACAGATCCCTGGAGCAGCCAGGGTAGCCTGCTGTGGCCTGCATTCTGCTTACAGCAGTACCCCATGGAGACACTGGTGATTTTTCACTCAATATGAAGCATGTGTACACACACACACACTCACAAATTAAAATTTAAAATTTTAATTCTGTCAGTMAAGCTCATGATTTTGTTCTCATTAGAGACTGGTGCGAGCACAGCTCAATAATTATCACTTCCTATTTTTTTATTTTCTTGGATTTCAGATATTAGCTTTAGCACCTTTTTTTGATGCAAGCCCTTCTAGCTGGTTTTAAGGCACTGGAATAAAAACTACATTTTTTTCTTTCACCTTTGTTGTGGAAGTCCTGAGGTTGCCTTAAACTTCTCATTACTTTAGTTATAGTCATGGAGTTTGGTGGATAATTATTTTTAAGTAACCATGCTTGTATAAAAGAATTAGCATAAAAAATCATGGCTACTGATATCTATTCGCCTTAATTTATAAAATTATTTCAAAGCCATTCGTGTAAGGTGTTGCTAATCATTTTGTATTGCATACATTGACAGAGTTGTGTTCTTTTCATTCCATATGTCTGTAATATCAGCAGCCTTGTTTAAAAGAACATGCTATGTCTCTGTGCCTGTTCTCAGTTGAAATCATAATTTACCTATCTGTTTCAATGATCAAAACAGAGCCACAGAACCCACAGACAGGAGACAAGGTCAAATTTAATAGGCTATAAAAGTCCTACTGTTCTCAGTTGAAAGTATGTGAATGCTCCTTGTAAAGATCAAAATTTCTTTGCTGCCTCTTAGCAGTATTTTGTGTTTCACTTGGGCCTTTCAGGACAGATGTGTGTCCAGTTTGCATCTCGTCCCTCTCATGGAACTGCTATTTCATCAGGGTCCTGCTGAAACAAATTGCTGGTGTAGCCACTGCTCTGTCGCACTGTGTCCTGGTGGCTCCTGGYTGCTATGGATGAGCCCAGGTTGGCAGCAGGATTGTGCTTCTCCAGCTCTGTACCATATAGAATACTCCTGTGCCATGGCATTACATAAGTGACCCTATGTTCCACCACAGTTCATCAYGTTAGTAGTGAATTGACAAAGTGTTGTTGTATCTTTGCCTGTGTTTTAGGTGAGATTATTGTAGTGAACTGGGAAAGATTTTTTCTTGGAATTCACTTGTGAGGTCCAACTGGTGTAAAGAGTATTTGTCTGTGCCCATAATGGGATARGTGATTTACTTGTCCTCTCATTGCAGTGAATTTCTATTCAAGGCACAGTAGTGATATTGGTAATTAATATTTGGAAGTAAGTTTAAATGTGCTGTGTTCAAAGTTCTTTGGGAGACGTGTACTTACTGTTTCTTAGAGCTGACTCCTTATTGTATGGAATAAATAGTTGAGTGCTCCTGTAATTTAAAATATGTTCACTTTCTGGTTACCAAGGAGACCATATGAAATAGACTGTAAAGGTCACTTTAAAATTTGGTAGCTGATTTCTGGGTTTGAGTGTTGTAGCTGGGCTGTCAGCATTTCATGATGATCGTCACAGTAATTCTAATTATTTTTACCCCTCTCATTATGATTGGCAAATACAATTTATTGAAGTTTAGTGTTAGAACTTCACTCTTATGCCTCTCCAGTACATAAGAAGGGACATTATTATAAATAGATGGTATTCATGGAGGTGGAAAAATTGCAAAGCTATTACTGTGCTGCTTTGAAGATACCCTACTGTCACTGTTCTCAGCTCCCTATTTTAACTAGCAGTACCATTTGTGTTACTATCCCCACATGACTTTTTGAGTTATTTTCTTAATTTGGGCAAAAGTCTGAGAGATAATTCATGTTGAATGTCTTGTTGAGAAGGAGTTTTTAGAGGTAGAGGATTTGGGTTTTGAGATATTTCTAAAGAAAAATGAAAACCAAAGCAGTAGCAGTGGATAAAGCCTTTGTCATCTAAAAATAGRAGCTTATGTTATGTAAGTAATAGCAACAATCTTGTAAAGTTGGAATTCAAAGACGATTTCCAGCAAAGTGAAAGTTTTTCCAGAAGCTGAAGAAGTACTCTAAGGAAMAGGAGATCAGGACCTCTTCAGCTATGCCTGTGGCATTTTTCCCATCCATTCCTGACTGAAGAGGTAGAGGCACATGCATTAGTTCACCAGTCATGCAGYGGAGTTCCTTGAACTTTTGTCTTATACTCAAGTTAACAAAAGCAGGTACTGAAATACACTTTAATTGGCAAAAAAGATCTCTCTCCATCTTCAGGCTTAGGTGGAAATGATTGGTTCACAGGACCATAGTTACCTGCAGTTATTGCCCTGGGAGTGTTTCACAATAGAACATACCCTGAGGTAAACTCTGCCTTGGCAGAGATGTTTCAAAAAGTATAGCAGGAAATCTAGTCCACAGAGATGTGTTCTCTACTGGTAGAAAAGTGCTGCAAGCAGTGTAGAAAGTACTGCTTCCCCAGACCAAATTATGATACAATGGCATAGAGAAAGATTTTACTGGTTGTCAATTGTCTTGAACAAGAGTTTTTTAGCAGTCTGGAATGGTCTTAAAATGATACATTAACTAATACTGTTATACTGACTGAAGTGTTGAGCCTGGTTTGAAATTGCAGGAAAGCAATCTAAACTCACCATCAGAACAGCGTGACAAATTATCTCTGATATGTTTATTCTAGTTGTCATTTGTACTTAAATTAGGGATAGATTATTGACTATCTTCTACTAAAACCCTGAGACAGTGGTATTCAGTGATTTCAGCAGTGTCTCTATGCAACAAAGTTGTAGAAAATATAATTGTGAATGTGGCAAGAACCATAAGAAGTTCTGTCATAAAAAATGTGGTCCTAATCCAGACAGCAGCGGGACCACAGTGCTTTTATTGACCAGSAGCAGAGCATGCATCGATGTTTTCCACACTACACCGTGCACATCTCACAATATTCACTGCTGTAAAAGACTGATTGTATGTGCTCACCCAGATCTGCAGATAATCACAAACAGTTGGAAATKATCTCTAATCCAAACCAATGTCCACCTCCTCCARTAAAGGATATCATGTATAGATTTTCTGATGACCATTTAGATGTTACTTTGTTTATAAAATGACCATAGCAATCACCTATTGATTTGGAACCAAAATATTTGTGGGATGCCTTGCTCTCTCTTGGAAATTTTGCAACCTTTTTATAGTACCTGATTTATTCAGTTACTATTCTAAGAGAAAAAATCAATCTCATCATATCGCTTGAAAGAGACCATTTGATGTAGAAAACTCCCTCTAGCCAGATCAGGTAGGTTGTGTTTTCAAGCAAAAGTTAAGCTTTTGCCAGCATAATAGCTAAAAGGCCAATAATGTAATTTCAAGAAACTCTCTATTAAATTTTTGGTACCTCTTCTTGACCTTTAAGTCTCTGTTGGTTGTCTTCTAACATTTTCTTTGAATGGGCTAGATATCTAATCTGGTTTTGGTTCATGAAGCATGCACAAACTTTAAAGGGAAACCTATATGAATTAATCTTGTCTGGCCCAATGACTTTCTTTATAGACTTGCATAAATCACCCAGCTTCTCTAATTCCTCTGTGAAATCAGCCAATAGCAAGATCTGAGCAGGAAAGTGTGATTTCATTTTAAAGATGATTTTGCTATTATAAGATGTAGTTTTGTTTCACTGGGGAATGAAGACAGTTTCTACACCACTTGGGAAAGCGGATGCAGCCCATCTGTCTTGGAGAGGTTTGCCCTGGAAAGTACTGCCAATCAGGGTGCTGAGGAGCTGGGAGCATGACTACCAGAAGAAAAGATTATTTTCCTCTGGGAAAATCAGCTTTTCACAGCTACTGGGATTGTTAGGAGGATGCCATAGCATTATGTGAATTATTAAATTATTTTCTCTTATAAAAGTGTTATACAATAATAGCCAAATATTTAACATGGTACCATACTGAAGCAAGTGGAACAAAACCTGTTTTTCAGAGCTTTGATAAGTTGAAGTAAATGGGAAAACAGTGGTTTCTRCTAGTACAGTAATCAGTACTTCCTAAAGCCTATCTCAGGCACTCCAGCTTGAGCAAGCTGGTTGCTGGGTAAGAGTGAAGTCTGAGCTGACATTATTTACATGTAGCAGATTTGTGGCATATTGMTGTTTGATGCAGCAAGCATTTGTACCCCTTTTTCTTATATACATGGTCTGGGGTCATGTCAGAAGGTGTTATCAGTATCTCTACAGCCTGGAATAGCAGGAATTGGTGAGGCACGGAGGCAGGCAGTGCCTGCAAGGGCAGCAAAGCGAGGGTGAAACTCCCTCATTAACGCTGTGCTCATTACCCTGCTGTGCCAGGGATGTGCACGGGTAACAGCAATTCCTGCAGCCAGAGGAGGAGCAACACACCAGTCCGCTGTATTCTCACATTTCTTAAAGCTAATCACCTCTTAGTATTTGCTCTAACTCTAATTTTSTACTTTGCAGCTGAAGTTCAAAGTGAAATTGAACGGATCTTTGAATTGGCCAGGACACTGCAGTTGGTAGTGCTTGATGCTGATACCATTAATCACCCAGCTCAACTGAGCAAAACCTCTCTGGCTCCCATTATAGTATATGTAAAGATTTCTTCTCCTAAGGTAAGTATTTTAGATACATTCATGTTCTTTCTGTTTTTCTGGGTTGGTTGATTTTGGTTTTTTTGGGCCTTAAATGCAGATATTCACATGTCCTCATTTAGGTTCAGAGCTATAGATTGTTACTGCTTCCCTTTGGATAGTGAACCATTAGAAATCAAAAAACTATCTGAGCTCTAGTGTTAACTAAAACCTATTTTGGAAAATATGCTATATCTCCAATGAGTTTTTTAGTTGGAATTGCACTTTCAGTATCAATCACATAAGTAGTGCTCATGGTTTGTTAAAGCAAAATAATATGGAAATGAAAGAATGATTTTCACTGAATGAGTATCAGACTGATTGCTAAATTTTAATATCTGATAATATACTCTTTCAGTGTGTGTAAAAAAATGCACAGACTTTGTGAAGASGCATTTGAAAGAGAAAGATGAATTTGTGAAAAGAGCACTCAGGAGATCAATTAAAAATTCAATTTAGAAAAAAAACAAAACCAGAAGCAGCAGAAAAAAGGCAGGAGTGGAACTTTTTAGTGCTTCTAAAGAAAAGAAGATATTTGTATGTAAATGAAAATTAGCACATCCTGGATGAGGGAACATAGGAAATGTTCTTGAAGCCAGCAMATGAAGAATTTGCTCTGCTTATGTGAGCAGTTTCAAATGTAAACCTTTTAAGTGGTTATACATGTATATTAAGTCTGAGTCTGCTCACTTTTTTAATGTCTYATTTTTCACAGGTTCTACAGAGGTTGATAAAATCTCGAGGGAAATCTCAGGCCAAACACCTTAATGTTCAGATGGTAGCAGCTGATAAACTGGCACAGTGTCCTCCTGTGAGTTACTGTTAATTTATGTCTTGTCTCTGAAAGGTGCCTTTCTTTTCAAGCAGGAGGTTAATTACATAATTTTCGGGAATGTTTGCCCTCTTCTGGCCATATTTAACTATTGCTTTTTGCAGAACACCTTCTGAGGTCTCAGGGCTCAGCTGTAGAGGGTGCAGGGTCACAAAAGAGTCCTAGTCACAATCAGTTATTAGGATGTGTGTTGGTACAGTCAGTGCTTCAGTAAACTGAACATTTGCTCTACTTCTAAGTTTTAGGGGGTTATTGGTTAAAAAATGAACTCTCTTAGTGACTATCCTTTATCTCTGGTAGTTTAGAGCTCCTCTGGGACATCTGTCAGCATGGCCCACCACTGCTAATGTTCCTGGTCAGGGTTTTGCCAAAGAGCGGAGTGGTACTGTGCAGCAGACAGTTCTGCAGTTCTTCTTCAGATGTGCACTGAAGCAAATTCTCTCAATTTCTACCTATAAAGTGGAGGTGATGGCACCCCAACTGTGTTTTAAACCTGGCATGCATTTCTGCCTGCATACTCAGCTGCCAAGAGTATGGGCAAGGAACGAGAARATGGGAGTACAGTTCAGTTGCAGATATAATTTACCATAGTTACGGAGCTGAGTGAAAGGAATGTCTTCATCTTTTAAGTTCAAGCATCTCAGTTAAGCAATGCTTAGGTCCACAGGAAGTCAATGAAGAAGGCTGGAGACCTGCACAGGCCCTCAAAGCTGCCTTCTGCTCCCTGACCAGGGAGGAAATGGATAAAACTCACTTCCTAACTTTAGGAGACTAAAATTAGACTGTGTGACTAATCTCTTACCTAATATTTGTATGACACTTGGAAACTGAATGATCTGTATTCTTATGGTTGTTAGTTACTGGTCTTAGTTTATCTTAGTTTTCTCTTAGTTATTCTACAAGGGGACTGAATCACTTTCTTGCCATCCCATCTTTTTAAAAGTTAATTGTTCAATATTTATCCCTTCTTTCTGTGTATTTAAGATTTGTTCAAGCTGCTTCTTCCTGTCTTCTTTGACTGTGCATTACTATGTGGAAGTCACAAGGCCTTGCTTTAGCAAGTGTAATACTAGTGCAAGTTATGATTACCATCTTTTGTATCAACCGTATTGAGAAAAAAAACCAAAAAAAAGATTAAATATCTTAATACAAGTACTAAAAACGTGATTAATTTTTGATTAATAGAAAGCATGATCAATGTTTTTTGCTGATCTCCCTTTACCTGGTGATTATTCTCACTAAAACCTTTTCTTTATCAGGAAATGTTCGATGTAATTCTTGATGAGAACCAGCTTGAAGATGCTTGTGAGCACCTTGCTGACTATCTGGAAGCCTACTGGAAGGCCACACATCCACCTAGCAGCAATCCTCCTAACCAGCTTCTCACTCGCACACTTGCAACAGCCACTCTTCCTATTAGCCCGGGTCCAAATATTAATTTACAGGTACAGTTTTTATGCCATCTCTTCTTTTTCTTCTGTCAACTTCTTCTCCTTCCAAAGCACAAAGTTAGGCTGATACTAGAATATGCTGAATATGTTTTTCTGTTGTTGGTAGATTGAAAGCTTTTCAGCAGACGTTCGCCCATTTTCAGTATAAAAGGCAAATGCAAGCATGTTACTGTTATTGCTATTGTATTCATAGTAGCATGAGTTTGTGTATTGACTAGGGGGCTGGTTTTGATTCCAAGGACTAAGCTGGCCTGACTGAAAACATATGTTGATGTGAAATGGAATACATCAGGTTTTATTGTGCCCAGGACACCGCTGTGCCAGTAATATGTGTACCAGCCACAAGCATTTTTATAGCAGGCCATGTGTAATCCAATCAGAGAAATAAAACTAGACTAAGACTGTGCACATTCCAGCCTCTGGTAACTTCCTGACTGATGGGCACACTATGGCTAATAGGCAAATCCTGGCCCCAGAGGCCCTGCATGACAAACTGGGTTATGTACAGGGCAGATCCACAAATGTTTGAGGGAAATCTGTGCCAATCTTCCCACAGGCTGTAGAGTTGTAGAGGTTGAGGATAACTGAMTGTATTAGTAAAGACTCAAGGTCAAAGTGGCCCTTCCAGTGTTTCCTTTGTTCATTTATTTATTGGCCATTGCTGTGAAAAGTACAGACTTCCTTGAAGCCAAGCTCTTATGTCAAAACCAAGTCCCATGTTGTCCAGAAAGATCTTGAGAGAGGCTCTGTGTTCTGAACAGTGAGCMCACTCTCAGTGAGCTGGCAAAAGCAGGCTTTATTCCTGGCTCTGCACTGATGTGCCTGTTGATATGGGTATATTATGTCCCCTCTCTTCTCCTTTGACTTTTGGTTTGTATCATTTTATTGAGGTGTCCAGCATAAGGAGATGCTTTCCTTTGGATATGTGTTGCATKATATGAAATGAAGTGTTTAAACTACTTCTCTCCTTCATTATAAGTAGTGAGTGACTCCTTGAGGCTGAGAAGTACACAGAGGGGAATAAAATAGATCTGTAYCAGATCAAATAAAGGCTTACTACATCTAAATTTCTACCTAAGTTCAATATATGCCCATAAATTACATACATATGCAAGTTATAATTCATAACTTTGGCTAAGAAAAACACTTCCTTTTAGAAAATCAAAGGAAAAAAAGTATCTGCACCCAAGTAAAAATGCAAATAGCTGTGCTCTTTTATGGTTTTGCAAAACAAGTTTTTGTGTCAAATAATTTATTTCTCATTAGAAAACCACAGATTGGACAGGTTTGTTCTTTAACAAGAAAAATTTCTTTAGCCATCTTGAAGAGTATCTCCTTCTCTTGCTTTCAGATACAGTTGCAGGAAAAGAGACTGTAAGCTATAGCTCATTTCTGCCTTTTTTTCTGTCCTCAGAGCTGAAACACCTTGAAAAAATTGTGAGCTGGACGAATTTCTGAGTATGAAATTCAGTATTGTTGTGTGCAGCCTTGCTAGATAAACTTTCTTTGCTTTGTAAACTTCTAAATTATTTTGCTCAAGTGTTTTTATGCTTTTTGAGTGTGGATTTATAGCTCACATACTCATTCTATTAACCACATTCTCTGGAGGAACTATGCAGAGTTTTAATAACACTTTTCTGAATGCTGTGCTGTCTCCTTACAAACTAACAGATTTTTATTTTGASGACTAAAAATGAGAATGTATTTGCAGTTTCAAAGTTTGTTTGTAGGTCTACTAGTACAGCAGTGTTAATCAACAGGGATCCCTTATTGAACATAAAATGTTTCTGTTCCTTTGGTTTCATTTTCCTATGATACATCTTCAGCTGACATCTCAAACCTGAGCTTGTCATTGCCTTGGCACAGAGTGGGTCTGTTTTTTAATGATGGTGGCTGAACCCATTCTTTCAACAGTGTTAAGACCCTGTATTTAGAGAATTTAAAGTCTATGCCTGTGCTGTTTTTCTGGACTGCTCTACAGGGAAAAGCCACCAGTTGTTTGGTCTGGGAGAGCCACGTCCGCACTGCAGAGCATTGGAGTCATCCCCCCCTGGGGCCAATGCAGTGCCTCTTTGCCATGAAACATATTTTGGGTTTGTGGTTTTTAAGTCCCCAGTGTACATTGTAAGGAGGGATTTGTATTGCCAGCTGCCAGAGTGGCATTTTTACAGCATGAAGCTGCCTGTGTGCATTGCATGGCACGAGGTGCTTGAAGGCGTGAGGCATCCTGGGATGGTTTGAAATTAAATAGACAATGACCTTGTGTCTGTCTGAGGGGGAGCTTCAGAACAAAATTGTATGGAAATAGTTGGAAGTAACTCCAAAAGGTCTGGAGCCACCTCAAACAGATRTGGTGCAGGTGATCAGGGACCACTGGAAATAAGGAGCAAGGCAAATTCACTCAACGGACAAAGGCTTCTCTGTCCTCTTTCAACACTGTATAACTTCTCTCCAAGAACCCCTACTTCTTTGAAAGTACAAACTGAGTACTGAAATAGGATTATCTCAAACTTTTTTCTATTGTAGACAACAAACCTTATGAAATTGGGCCATAAAATTCCTGCACTGAAGAATCTATTCCAAGTCAGAGMCCAAATTTGGTTTTTTGAACCAAATTTGGTTTTTTGAACMAAAAAGCCAGACTCTAATCCAGATTCAGACATTTCCTCTTCAGCGTCCCTGTAATATTTAATGGAAGTTACTGTCAATGAATTTTCCATAAATCCCAAATGCCCTAACACTATTCTGAAATTGCAGGTATTGGCTCTAAATTTATTAATTGTTTTTTTTCATATGCTCATCATAGCACAGAAGATGCATCTGAGCTTGTAAGAGCAGCATTGTTTCCAATGCAGTTTCAAATTTTGCATTTGTTCTCAAACCACAGCATTGACAGATTTTATTAGTCATGATTATGTATAAGTACTTGCATTGGACTATATGAGAACTATAGGGTTTCACATGTATACTATGTTTATGTGCCTTAAAACCAGTCATGGTGATGAACTGATGAAGGTTGTGTTTACACAGGCAAAGCAGGCATGTTTCTGCTTTGGACTCTTGCTTTTCTCTTAATTTTATTTACAATTCACCTCCGTAGAGTCATTTCATTTCACTTCGAACAGATTTGTTCATGTTTACARTTATTACATTCCCTTCTGGCAAATCAGAATCATCTTGAGAATCATAACAGCAAGAACAAATAAGAAATTTGACTGCTATTCCCRTTACCTTGTTCTCATCTATGCCATTTGTTTTGAATTAGAAACCCAGCTCGTCTCTCAGATATTTGCATAATAAAATGTTGTCCTGGAAAATTAGGATTTGTCAAATTTACCAAATTGCTGATTTGAAATATGCTGCTTTTTATAAGTTTCTGATTAAATACAGATATTTTCCTTTCCAATCTCCTGTAATTTTACTTTTTGGGTTGCTAGGAAACCCACCTGCCAGGATCTGTGGCTGAAGGACAAAATTTCCTCCTTCCCCTAGCTCTTTTCCACAAAATAGAAAGACAGAAAGAAGATATGTATGTCCATAAACTGCCCTGGGGGCAATCCTTATTTTTAGACAACTCTGAACATAGAAGGGCAAACTTAAGACTAACTTTTGTATTCAGAACAGTCACACAAACAAATGCCTATATAACTCTGGTAAAATCTACATTAATTTTGTGGCAGCAGAGATGATTTTGTCTTGACATTTTCATCTGATRTGAGAAGCATAATTCAATTTCAATATTACTATTAAAACTTCTGCAATTAAGCCTGAAAAGTCCTTAGCTGTGGTTTGGCAATAAAAGCAGGTTAAYGTAATGAAACCCCCAAATGAGGTAAATAATGCCACTTGTTCATTTTGCAGTGATTTCAAAGCATTTATGCGGGTGAAGAGTAGGTTTATTGCCTGGTAATCTTTATTTTGGTCTTTTAATAGCAGTGGTGTGCTAGGAAATGTTGTRTGTGATAATATCACTCTCCTCCTGCTTTTTTTGGCAATGGGCTGTATTCTCGAGCTCTTAAAATTATGAGGTCAATGTTTAATTTTTCATTACCAAGAAGAAATGAAATTATTACTGAGAAAACAGAAGGTCAGTGATACTATTAGTATCATAATACAAACTTTATTCATACCAGATTCAATTGCATTTTTTTCCTTAAAAAATGTTCCTCTATAAGAACCAAGGTTTTGTACTTGGTTCTTTGCTGGAATCCACCTCCTCARCCCTCTAAAATCACTTTCCCATAGCAGCTGTGGCCAGACATGCATCTGTAAACTCTCAACTGATATATGCCCTCTCCTGGCATGATATCTCCTCTCAATTTTTCTGCAGTTTGTCCTGTTTCTGCATGCTSTCTTTTTCTTTGGAGGGTGGTGACAATAATTGCTAACTGGAGTAGTCAGAAACATCACAAGAAATGAGAAAGTGCCACAGAATAAGCCAAGTGCCGCCCTAAATTCTGATGAGAGAAAAAAAAAGTTTGTATTATAATACTGAATTTTCAGTAAAAGTGCAATACTAATGGTTTCTTTCCTAGTTTAGATTCAAAGTGGATTGTTCTGTACTTGAAATTTTATTGGTTTCATGGGACTTTCTAGTTGAATTTGATATTGGGGGAAGATTTTAATGTGTGTACCTCATGACCTTACTGCTGGTTCTGATAGCAGGGATCTCAAGGAGACCAGAGGAATGACCATTCAGTCCCTGAGCGCAGCAGTTCCCACATTGAGGAGGAAGCACGGGTYGAACCCATCAAGAAATCCCAGCACCGCTCCTCCTCCAGCCAGCACCACAACCATCGCAGTGGTGGCAGAGGCCTTCACAGGCAGGAAACTTTTGACTCAGAAACGCAAGACAGCAGAGATTCAGCTTACGTAGAGCCAAAGGAGGACTACTCACATGAGCACGGTGACCACTATGATTCTCACAGGGATCATAATCACAGAGACGAGTCCCATGGGATCAGTGAACACAGACACAGAGAGTCCCGGCACCGCTCAAAGGAGAGGGACCGCGAGCAGGACCACAACGAATGCAACAAACAGCGCAGTCGCCATAAATCAAGGGACCAATATTGTGACAAGGATGGGGAAGTGATATCAAAAAAACGTAACGATGSAGGAGAGTGGAACAGGGATGTTTACATCCGTCAGTAACTTTTGCCTCTGGCAGTCTTGTGTTTCTTTGAAGTCTTGTAACAATGCCCCTTGAAAATATCTTGGGTTCTTCTTTGCAGAACATATGGTATCCTTCTGTATGCTGATTTGTATTGCTGTTGCTTGCATAGCAATAGCATGAAATAGAATATTCATATACTTATTTTTTTGGTTAATGCTATATGAATTAGTGTAGTACAACTGAAGAGTTCCTGATGTTGTACTATGACATTTTTCAAGCTGTTTTTGGTAGCTGCCACTTGAACAATATCTGTTGCCATCAAGGTGTTGTTAGTGTTTTTAAAAAAAAGGTACATTTGATGTTTAATAACTTCCCATGTATTCAGCAAGCCAGGATCAGCACATAAAAAAATCTAAAACTTTTTGTCTGCTCTGATTTTTGATTTGTATGCACTTGGTTTGCATATTGATTTAAGCACCACTCTGTTGCTTGTACCTCTGGTGGTCTCCGTATGAAGACAGAATTCAGTCTTGCCTTACACACAGGGGATCATGGAGTCAAAATGTATTTTCTATGTATTGGTACTGTGTACTGTATATACAGTTTATAAATGTTATTTCTGCAGACACCTTCTTACTATATAAGTTTGATCACACTGTTTTAGAGTCCTAATGCCAAGTCAGCAGATTTGCTTTTGAATTACTGGCAACTGGAACTAGCCTCACTTAGGAAATCTGTAACAGTGTTCAATCTAAATACTTTTTCTTCTGTAGCAGAAAGCTTATACTTATTGTAAATATGGATGAGTGCTTGAGATAAAGGGTGTAACTCTTATACCTTACGCTGTCCTTGCAAACCAAATTTTGCATTTTAAAGTCATGGTAAAGATAATGAACTTACCACTATAAATTATTCTTCTCTGTTCAGGTCACAATATTGCAATGGGAACAGCTTAATTTTTGTTCTACTGTCAGCAAACAGAACACACATGTTGGAAGTGTGTATGTGAGTGGGTGGGTGGTGGATTGACGTTTGTGCGCGTGTGCACATTAGGCAGCAAACTGTGAGAATCTACTGAAGAAAACAAAGGTTACTCAAAAGCCCAAAAAGTCTATTTCTACATTCTGTCTCTTAACTTAAAAATCCAAATTACATTCAGGGAATATGAGGGAATTTACTGACCCAGGTAATTGGGAAAGCATAAATCTGCTGGCTCTTTGTTGAGATTCAGGAGAGTAAAAACAGGCAAATGTTACTGTGAGTTTCACTGGAAATGTAAAATCTTTGTGTTTTAGAGTATTTGTTTTAGTAAGAAAAGTTTACACAGCTTGTGGAGATTTATTTTGTTGGAAAATAAATTTTTGTAGCTTCTCCACTTTTTCTACACTTGCCAGTTCTCTGCATTCCCACTCTGCAGCCAGCTCACTGCTTTTCCTTCACCAAAGCTGTTGTGCTGCTGATGAGAGCATAGAAAAATGACTGTGACTCTGTTATGAGCTTTCTAGAGAAAATGCATTGAAATGGAAGGGAGTGAACACAGTTTGTTTTGCACTGAACACCTGTTGCACTGGTAAGTGGGGGGAAATTCTCTATTATTTTTGACTCCAGGTTCCATACCCTTGCCTAGTGTAAAAGCTGTTCTGCATCACATGTAGTCTTTGTAGTACTTGTATTAATGAAATACTTTTTGTATTTCCCTGTAAATAGCACATTATATAAAGACTGTAGTGTGATAATAATTAGTTTAGCTGGAAGTTCTTTTTATTTATTATTTCAATTCTGGGAATATCAGCATTGCCTGATTTTGAATATCATTTTAGTGAAATGGATAAGATATATGACAGGCGCATGCTTTCTCCAGTTTCCTAGCCCAGCATCCAAGAAATTCACTTAAACATTCTCTGCCCTTCCTCTCCTACCCCTATCCCTGGTGCTTTATAAGCATTTTTACAACAAGCTAAGATTGAGAAATTCTGCTGTCAGTTATCTGGCCATTCCTCCCAGTGCTGCTGACTGTTGTGGTTACTCAAGGGTAGGTTTTGGCTCAAAGCATGAACTGTAGGGAACAWAAGAAAAAAGGTTATTTTTCTAGAAATAAAATTCTCATCATTTTCTAAACATCACTAAATGGCTTTGTAGAGAAAGGAAGAATAGGTAAGTAGATCTGTTGTATTACTAAATGGATATAGAAGAGTACATAAACTGGTTTTTGATACAAGCGAATTTTCAGGGTRCCTGTGAAAAATGACATTAAAAGACTGTTGTTTGAATCATATCAGATCATATGTGAGAAGAAAATTATATTGTCTTGCTCTGTATAGCCTGGCTTTAGCTAATTTACCAGCTGCAGTAAATGGTGTTGTTCCCTGCAACTCATGACAACTATGTCGTCTAAGAAGTGATTCCACTTCATTACCTTGAATATTTTGGTTTTTTTGTTGGGTTTTTGGTTGGGTGTGGGATTGTTTTTGCTTTGTTTGTTCATTTTTTTACTTTTTCTCCGGAGAGTGTTTATTTTTCAGCTTTCTTAAAGTATTTTCTAAGGAATGTTTGGCAGAATTTCAAAGCACTGAGTAGTATATGAAAACTATGGCATAGRCAGTTTGTGTATAGACAAATAAATGAGAAAATAAAGAGCATAGTCCAAGCCCTAGTATTTAAGTATGGCCTATATATTGATTCATGGAGTATAAACATWAAAAAAAAAAAAGACAAATCCAAATCCAACTGGTTCATACAATTGTGTTTTATATAGTGCTGCTATTTATGTATAGACAACATACTAYYAAACACATATATTTCTTAGGCAGACTCACTGAATAGGTTTTATTAGCTGAGATACTTTTTTCAGTTTCTGTTTTAAGAGTGACAAATCATTTTTAATGTGAGCTTGTACTACAYATATTGCACAATACCACCTGCCTGCTGAGCACTACTTTGAAAAGCACTTTAACAGAGTTATGTCAATAAGAAGCTTTAAAAATACTCCAAGTGGAGGACATATCAAAGATTGTTGTGATGAAATGTCTTTGCAGAGTTTTGCCATTAGAAGGTTTAATATTGGTTGCATTAGGATACTAATGAATTCATACTTCTGTATCTGGTTTCAGGGGTTTTGAATCTGAGAAATAGTAGAGGTCCCAGTGAGCTCCAGAGTCTTATGGATGTGTGGTACAAAACAACCTGTAAAATTTCCATTCAGATGAACTAAAAAGATAATAAAACCAGTGAAACAGAAGGAAAGAGAGGAGGATAAAATAATTGAGTGATATGTAAGTCTGGGAAGCTCAACTCTGTATTTTTCTAAAGAATTTCAGTATATGTAAAGAATGGGATGAATTTCAAGATCTGCATGTGTATGTTAGATGTTAACCTTATTTTTATGTGTTTTTTAAAATGACTATACATCAGTGCTGAGTAGCCTTATTCTATCCTTTACCAGTTGTCTAGTGTCACACAGATGTCATGGAAGAAAGAATTCTCTTCCAGAGGACTGGAAGGGGATGACAGTAAAAGTCTCCAGACCTGCTAAGGGGCAGGACAGTGGGGAGGAATAAACTAACAGGTTTGTGCACAAAGGCAGCATCAGTACAAATTATATGCTGAAAACACTATTTTTACTAAATTGATCTATAAATTACTGCCTAGAATTTAAATAATTATTCTAGAATGCTCATGAATTCATATTCTGTATCTGGCATCAAGAGTTCAGAATTTGAAGAGAGATGCATAGTTTTTGCTTCTCAAGGAATAAAATTAAATACATAGTATCTCATAAGGCTCTGGACCTGTTTAACAAAGATCAGTTTTAAAGCCACAAAGAGTTTCAGAGGAGCACCTCTTTTCACAGAAAACTGTATACTCTTAACCTATAGCCCTTATTATTAATGGAGGATAAGGAAATGAAACTCCATTCACTGAACACTGAATAAAGGGAGAAGCCCATTTTTACTTCTCCCTGCATACCTGGTTACTCATCCTGTACACGCAGCTCCTGCCCAGATCTAATATACTGCCCCTTAATACTTTGCGTTTTATGAATCTGTTAGCAATTACCATTTTTAAGCTCTGTTGGTTTGTAAAGTCATGCTCACGTTCTRGGACACCTGCAAGGGTTTTAATGGGGTCCATTATCATTCCCTCAGCTGGAATGAAGTGAGTGGTCTGACTGCTTCTAATCAGTGGATGTTCAAAGGAAAAGAGCTGGTGTAAACCACCTCCTGTGTTCGTTAGTTACTAAAGCCTCTTCAAAAGKTATTTTGATTTGTGGTTACATTTGACCTCTGATTGCTTTAGAACATCAGGCTGAAAGCTGTTTTCCAAATGTTTTTGACTTTCATTCTATTCCATCCATAAATATCAAACACATTGCAAAAAACTTTATTACAAAGTCTAAACAGAGAAATTATTTTTCAGAGTGTAATATAACATTTCTGGTGTACATTTACTTATATTTATTACTATATTGCAGATCTTTCACCAAAATCTTAGTTCTTCTATCATCTGTAAGATATGTGGATGCCATTTTTACTGTGAATGTTTTTAATCAAATGTTATTCAATCAATTTTATCACTTGGCAATTTGTCTGTAATTTATTTCCCCACTTTTATATAACGAACTATTACATGTGAGCTTACAGTAGTTTTATAGACAAGAAAGTTTCTTTTTATAACTTACCACCCTAGAAATGTATTCCTACGCAGCCCCAAAAAAGGTTTATATCAGATATAATAGAGATTAAGCAGGTTCTTTTAACTCATCCATATTCTTGTTTCTTCCTTTATTCTTGCCACTTTTATCTACCATGCATACTTACTCTGCAATGAATTCTAGTAGTACAAAATTGGATTTTCTCATAAATTTCTTATTCATGAACAATCAAACATAAAAACAAGGTTCTTTATATTTTAAACTACCCACTCTAAAGTCATTTCTTGATTGATCACCCTCACTAGCCCATTCCTTAAAAAGCATATGACATCCAGTGATCCAAAAAACTGGTGCATTCCATGACACTGAAACAAGAAAAAGCTGTATTATAATTTCATAATATATATGAGGCTGCCTATTTTAGTATCTTTCTACTGACCAAGATAGATATTTAGATTTGGCACTATTACTAATCATTATTTCTGCAAATAGAGAAAACTACTTTTCAGACTTTCTTAATGACAGGATCTGATTGCATGMCTAATCTATCTATTTTGTAGGTTTAATCTTTCATTATAACGACAATAACTTTTTAAATTTAATACATAAATAAATATATATAAAATATATATATAAATATATTCTATTGTGCTTCAGCATCAACTGGTGAAGTACAATGATTCAGTGTGTAAAAATTATCAGGAAAGTAATCATATGATATGTTTAAAACATATATACACCATCCATCAGAACTGTCAATGAGAAAATATTCCTATCACTTCTGAAATCACAGTAAGAATGGAWTAGAAAAAAAAAGGGCATCCATCCAACTTTAGTCATCTAACTTAGCCACACCTGTAGTGAGAGAAAGGATGCTGGCTCCTTCAAGGGCTGGTGCATCTTAATTGARTTTCTGTTCTGACCTGCCTGATGAAGTCACTCCCCCATTCCCAACAGGGACAGGGCCCTTGGGAAACAGTTCAGGCCAATCCCTTCACTATGCTGAGTGCTCTTCTAAGGCTCCCAGTTGACTTTTGCAGAAACAACCCTAATAGCTAAAGKTCATGTATCAGTAATTTTTTCAGGTGAAGTCTGCTCTGCAATTACACTGGAATTAACTAAAAGTTAGTTACATTTTCTTCCCACC
Organism: Cardinalis cardinalis; assembly: GCA_014549065.1. Taxonomy (NCBI): domain Eukaryota; kingdom Metazoa; phylum Chordata; class Aves; order Passeriformes; family Cardinalidae; genus Cardinalis; species Cardinalis cardinalis. The sequence continues at coordinate 1,862,253 of JACDOX010000009.1, read as the reverse complement.
CCAAAGAAACTTCTCCTATAATATCAARTGAGGTCACTTCCTTAAAATGCCTATCATCCAAACCTAAAGGAAGTGGGAGATGTCTCAACAAGTATTCCACTAAAAATTCAGCAATCTTAATTCTTTCAAATTCAGCACTGCACAAATCCTGCTACTGAAACTGGAGGTAAAGTTCCTTACCTTATATGAATACACAGACTTCACTATATAGTTTATGTGTGCTGATTAATGTTTACAAAATTTCTATAATCTGCAAAAAAAAAAAAAAAGCTTTTTTACTAGCACTGAGTTAAAGATTTCAACACGTTCCTACAATAAAAGATTCATCCCTTTTGTACCCAGGTAATAATTTTCACCATATTTAGACTAGAAAGATTATAGTATGAACTTACATGACTCTAAATAGGATATCTTACCTACTACTGATGAAACAAAATTACTTTAAATTTCCTTTAGACATGATGTGTTTAATGGCAAGGAATGACCAACAGAAGTAGAGAAGTAGTAGACAAGAATTCCATTTTCTTATCCTGCTAGGATAGGCCTTACAGAGGATGCACTTGTCAACCTTGGCAGGTCAAAAGAAACGTTTTTATTCAAGAGCAGTAGAAAACGTACAGTATCAAAACATTTATGGAAAATATATGTAAACAAYGAGACTACCAAGAAAGAGAATTGTATAGATGGTTTTGATTGCGAGCAAATATAAATTGCACTTCTTACAGTAGAAAGACAAATGATTAAAGAACTATTGCTCTTTTTAATCCAACCAAATAATTATGTGTGAAAAGACAGACTTTTTCAGATAAAGCTTTTTAAAACTGGAAATTGACCAAGGGAGAGGAAAACACCAAACACACGCAGATGTCAGCTTCTGTTTTTCCTTGTCCTTAGCTTTCCTTCTTTAGTGCTATTGTCAGTTCCAGCAGGACTGAGAATACTGTTCAAACTGGAACTGAAGCTGAATTTTCTAATACATCTAACATCTTTCAAGAAATTCAGATTATTTAAACTTTGAGCAATGTAGTAAGGCAGTTTTCACTAGCATGCTTCCCCAGTTTCAATTTTCATGATTTTAGCTGGTGATGCTTTCTAATCAATAAAGAGTTAATATCCTTAGTTGTTTGAAAGGTGATTTGCAACATTTCAGATGGTATTACACATTGTTTTCTGTCTTTTGATATATTAATCATAACTGTAGCCCCTTCTGTTACAAATGTTTGATTTTAAAACTGTCACTTGTCAGCCAGTCCAATAGGCTATTTCAGAACCAATACAGTTTATGCATGGGAAGTTTGATGTTGAAACAATATTTATTTACATTCCCAGAGTGAGATGGTTTAATATATTCATGCTGCTATAAAAGACATGCTACAAAGCCTAATCGTATTTTGTGTATATACTATGTGTACAGAGAATCTTGCTTGTATTAAAATAAAAGAGAAATGAGGTTCTAAGTATCAATTTATAAAACAGTTCTTTGTAAAATGTTGCAGTGTTTTGAGAAGCACTATTTAAGGAAACTAACTACTGGTAAACCTCCATAGAAACTACCTTTTCCAAAAGTCATTGTAATAGTTCCCATCTATTTTTTTATGTTTGCATTTTGTAAAGTAGCTTACATCCCCTTCCTATGCTCACCGCACCAGATAAGGGGAAACCAGAACAGACAGCARTATGAGTGAACATAGTTGTCATTCAGGCACTGACCTGCTGTAAATACAAAAGTAGAGGGAGACTTACAAATGATACTGCCCTTCCCCCAGCCATGACTTTTCTGCTGCAACCTGTGGCTCTTTCCCATCAGAACAGCTGGCAGATTTTAGTGCTGCCATAGCAACCCTGCCGTCAGCCCGTTGGCTTGGTAACATTGCAGCAGGAAGAAAGGCACTTCACGTCYGAACTGTTCTTAGACTCACTGAGGTATTTTTTCAGGTTGCATTCCCAAATCCTTATTAACTGTTCGATTTAATAAATTTTGCAATGAAAAATCCTATACAGTCTTTATTTGCCAAAGAAATCAGGTCATCTTCTCTAGAACCTTGCAAAGAATTAATATCCATTCCTCGCAATGTCACAGCAGATGGATCAAATCTCTGGAGCAGCTTCAGCTGATCAAGTGATAGTCCAGCTCCCTGCATGCCTTCTCCTCCAATGTGAGGTTCCTGTTCAAGTAACAAAGAAAAGCAAATTATTGCATCTCTAAAGTTCTTAAATGCCCTAAATGTATTCTGCTGAGGATATGCAGAGCTACCAAACCATTAACATGGACAAGCTATGCTTGTACCCTTCACACCAGAAGATTCAGAAGTAATGTGGCTTCTTTTCTTGCCTTCATCTGGCCAATATTATTCAAACATATAAATAAGATTAATACAAGATATATACAAGTATTTTGAGGAGGTGGTGATGCCCCTCATCCACTTTACCTCTGTAGTTTAGAGCACTTTTTGAGGATGGGTGCACAGGACTAAAACAATTCCTCACTCCAAGGGCTGAAACATCCCAAGAAAACTGTTACCACCAAGCCAGCCAGTCTGAAGGGTTTAGGTTGCCACTTCTAAATGATTCAGCACTTCTGTGTACTGATGTAACAGCTATGAGTTAAGTCAAAAACAGTGAGTCCTTAGCCCATTACCAGTATCATCAGTAACAGCAGCAGAATTCCACAGACAGCTAGCTTGGAAAAGACCTTGGAAATCATCAAGTCCAACCTACGACCTAACACCATCTTGTCAACTGTACCATGGCACCAACTGCAATCCAGTCTTCCCTTTAACACCCACAGGGACTGTGACTCCACCACCTCCCTGGGCAGCCCATTCCAACACTCAATCACCCTTCTGTGAAGAATTTTTTCCTGATAYCCAACCTAAAATACTGGGATTCTTCACACTAAAACTTCAACTGGAGAGACTAAAAGCCCCAGTCCAGAATATTTTACTGCCTGAAGAGGCATCATTTTCGAAGATGATGCAGCAGAAAAATATAACTTTTGAGTTTTCTTGTCATGTAATAACACTAACAGGTAAATGGGACTACTGTTACATGGGCATGTCTATGAGGCASAGAAAAAAAGACAGAATCAATTTCAAGAGATAACATTTGGCTTCAAAATCCTGGAGAGGAGAAGGACTTAAAATCCCAGCCTTCTTCTTAATATTTCTTGAATAGCCTTGACTGCTTCTTATTTAATACCCTAATTCCTGGAAAAAATTAATTCTTAGCTGGATTGTTCTTTCAATGCATTCAGCAAGGAAATGGAACAAAGTGTGCAAAAGCTGGCACTGCAATATCAAAAATAGATCTCCTTTGTCAATCTAGTCTAATGTAGTCCATAATGCAGCCTACAGCAGAGTGTTTTTTCAGCCATCACACTTTGCTAACACATGAGCTCACACAGTCAGCACATGATGCAAGTTAGCTGCTTCACCATGTACTGCATGCTGGAGAGCTGGGCAGCCAAGGGGCTGCACACTGATTCTCCCTTTCCCTCAGCAGGATTTCAGTGCTTTCCATTGAAAGGTAAAAGGTAAACAGAGGTGTCTCTTGCAAATTGAGAGAAAAGTAACATACAAAGGGAGACAAGGGTAGGGACTTGATATATTAGAAGGAAGGAAAGATAAAAATCTAGGGAAAACAATATTCCACAGGTTCAAGTAACTTGATTGAAGGCAGACCAGTGTCTTCCTCTACCTTTTCATTTCTCCTTCCAGTTAAGTTACTGCATTTAAGCTGATCTACAGTATCTCCTGTGTAAAYTCCTAAGAGGAGGTCTGCACAAAGGAGCAGCTGCCATGTGGTAACTTCCACCTACAAGAACAACGCTTATGGCTCCATCTCCTGTTTTTTCCTTGCCCACATTACCCAATGTGCTTCCMGGATCTGCTGCCAAACTGAGAAACTGGGAAACAGTGGACTGGATAAAAAAGGAGGCATCCACTGAGACTAAAGAATATGGGAATACATAAAGGAACATGAGGTAAGTAGATGGTAAACTCCTGTTTCATGTTCATTGGAAAATATCACCTTAGTTTACACTGGTAGGGAACTGGTTATAAGGTATTATAAATTATATGTGGGTAAACAATTCATTGTCATCTCATTTAAAATATACTATACATAAAAGATTTAATTTTTACAGATATGGCATGTGTGTGTGAAAAACAGTGCTTTATTCAGACTATCTTACTGGTGAGAGAAAGTTTATATAGCAAGAATTAATCTTGCATTTGAATTAATAAGGCTTGTGTTTTGCTCTGTCATTCTTCCCAGGAGGATTTTTTATGCTGTTAGGTTAAATGTATAATCTCAGTTTAAATGTCTGGAACTCAAAAATTCTTAGTGAATGGATGGTGAGAATACAGACAGAAGAACACACCATAAAAATCTTTGATGAAGAGCTTCAGTTCTGTTAAATCTTTACCAGCCATCACAATAATTTTTACATTCAATATTGTATATTTTTTTTTAATTTCAGTTAAAGATTCAGCTAAGCTTAAGACAAGTTCAAGTCATCACAGAATGTGTAAGCAARACAGGTATCAGAGTTAGACTTCTCCTCAAAGCCATGATGATAAACAACTACCACACCCAACCCCTCATCAAAGAGGAAGTGGGACACACGTGGTCTGATGATAAACCCCCCTGAAGTACTACAAAAGGTAACAGGTATTTCTGAATTGTATGAACTGTAGCTAGTATACATAAAAACATTCTAGTATCTCCCTATATATGTTACCTCCTCCCAGACATCTTAATGGTAGGCACTGACTCCAAAAAAGACAAGGTACGTTCTTGGGACACTGAGCCTGAAATAATTTCTTTCCCTCATGCCTTTTAAATAAATCAAAAATAGGTCCCATACATATAACATCCTCCTTCTTTGAAACAAAAATTTAGTTTCATTTATGTCCCATACATATGCAAGTCTTCATGACTTCAGTGGCATTAATTAAAAAAAAGCACTTCACCTCTCCTGTGAATGTACAAAAGAAGAGAATAAAATATTAAAGAAATTAAATAAATTGCAAGAGAAATTTTAACCTGTCTGACCTATCTTTTGTCCCTGTTGTGTTTTAAAGCAATATAGAGTGGGAAAATACTTAATGATGCCTCAATAAAGCTCAATTAAGCACAAAACCAGACTTTTAAAAAGCCTCAGAAATCCTTCTGTTATTTCTATCCACAGCAGTTAAAGCTGTCCAGGGTGAAAAAAGATTTTTTGTTAATAAATACACCATGTAACTTTAYTGTTCCAAAATGAGATCACTAGTTTGTGCAAAGTGCCCTGAAAATAGTATTACCTGTGGATGAAGCTGGAGGCATGGAAAAGTTTTCAGGGCCCAAGCAACTTGCTCCTCATTTTCAGAAAGTGTAATTGTACATGTACTATATACTAAAACACCTCCTGGCTTCAGCAACTCCACTGCCTGCAGGCAGAAATAAACAATATTTCAGCTTATTTTTAAATTTCAAACTTTCATATTAAGCAACATTAACTAATAACCCATGTACCTAGAATATTAAAACTGAACACTTAATTAAACTTAAACTGTTAAGATAATAATTTCTCTCAGGGAATACAGCAAAGGATAACATGGATTAGAAAGATTCTTCTTTCCAAATAGGCATTACAGCTCATGCAGTTTATTAATGTCATTGAGATGATTCACCTTGTAAGATTCGTTATTTGTGCAGCTCTGCATACCCCAGACAGATTAGATCTGTTTTCACCACCTGCTGCCAACCATGGATACACAATACTTATGTCACTTATATTAGATGTCAACTGTTTCCATGTATTTGGCATGGAAGCTATATCCATGCTGCTTTTCAAGCTGTCATTCACTTTCAATATGTATCATTCAGATTTTGACAGGTTTCATCTTATCCTTCAGCATCAGCCCAAGCACACTCCYTAGCATGTTCCTAAGTCACCTGCTCTGTGACTTAGACTTTTGTAATTATTATCATGTAAAACTGATGAAACTGAGGAAATAAAAAAAACCACAAAGCTTTTTATTTATTATGGATTACACAGATCTTTACCATGCTCCAGTGAATTGGCTTCACCTAGCAACTGATCTGGTGGAGCTGAGAGGTTAACAGGACCCTTATACTTCCTGGCTGCTGAAAAAGTAGGGAAAATAAGGGACTGCTTTTTAAGTTTTATGCTGCAAAAGCATTTGTGCTCAATTCAGCTTATCTACTCAATGTTTAACACATACCACAGTGAAAAGCTTGCGCTGTAGTGGCTGGTATGAGGTCACTTCCTTTAAAGTTGAGGAATAAACCATGTTTGGTCTCTGTCCCATCCCACTACATGGAGCGTCAAGAAGAATTCGATCAAATGACTCTGGTAAGAACGGAGGTCCTTCTGTAAAAAGCAGTTAGTAATRTAAAATGGGGCTGTGTCCTTCCTTGAGACTTCACTGTAGGTAAGGAGAAGCTGTTACTGCTTCCTTAACATAAAACATTTATGTGCTATAGACAGTGTCTGCAAAATTAGTCTCAGCTAGAGACAAGCCTCAGCACTGCTGGTGATAGTTTTCATCTCCCAGAAAACCAAACAGTTTAAGTTCTGTGAGCTCAAAAATTATCCCACTAGGCAGTATTTTTTTTAACTTAGTTTAGGAACTTGAAAATAACATGTAAAAATAATCAAAAAAGTTGAAATATAATTGGTCAGAGGTGCTGGATACAGAGTTGTACATATAGGCTGTAAAGAACCACAGTCAGCTCAAAAGTGTGCAAAGCTTTACTGAGACAAACCTGTAGTTAGTCACTGAGACTGCCTTATAATGACTGGACTGTCTATAGAACTATTTCTTGTGATGTATGCATAGCTATATAAAATAAAGCACTTCATAATAACATGAACTACTGCAATTTCTCATGGCAGAACAATTCAGTAAAAAGGGATTGTGAAGAGAACAATTTCTGACTATTACCTGGATGACAATATGTATCTTCCATGTGCAGAGCCCATCCTTTAATCTGTACCCCAATGGCTCAACAGCCCAGAAGTTTTTATCTGCTCAGTGCTAGGGAGATTGGCTCAGCATCACCATGTACTACTGCTGCCAAACTTGTATTATCACACTACTGCTACCTAGTTTTTTCCTGACTACAAAATGAKTCTATCTGGTTTATCTACCTCTGATCCATTACTAAAATGTTCAAAATATGTAATGTGTTACTTGCAGGAATGTTCAGAAAAGCCCTCATTATCTCTCAGTATTACAGCTTGCTCTTGTTAATCTCTGTAATTGCTACTTGCCACCTACRATATTTGATATTCATAAAAAGACTCTCAGGAAAGTACCTTTGCTCCTCCAAAGCAGGAATAACTGCAATGCATAGGGACAAAGAAGGTGAATTATGTAATCTGATTCCTACTTAGGCTAACCAGTGACTGAGATAAAATAGACTGAGAAAGAACAGCATACTTTGCACAACAAACTAAAAATAATCAAGGCAGCAGATACCATTTAAATCATTCCATCATGGGAACAGAACCAATATCATAACTGCATCACTTTAAAAAAGCAAATGAAATTACTTAAAATAATACACTGTGCTTGTATATAACTTTCCCTTAAACAGCTGAACAAACATCAATGAACTAAACCTTGCAGAACTCCTGGGAGTTAGGTATTAAWAAACCCATTTTACTGATGAGGATTATGAGGCAGAAAAGTGAGCAAGTCTGCAAAAAAAWTTTTTTTCTCAGACTAGCTCATAAACTTCTCAGTATGGGGTTAAATGTGATCATGAAAGAAGCTTTAAGGCTTATTCAGTCTTTGATATTATCTGGGAAAGGAATGCATTTCCTTTGAGAATATTAGGTTGTGACAAGGACAGATAATTTGACTTTCTATTTGCTTCACAGAGAAGCTGATAATCACAAAAGAGTAGAAAATAAAAGTGCATTACCAGTGCTGAAGCAACTTTGGTATCTGCCAAGATTTCAAGGACTTGTAAACCTGTGACWGCTTTAATACTGTTTTTGCAAAACATTACTATTTTCTTCTAAAAGCTACTACTACCCAAATTGTTTATTTTACCTTGTTTATCCTCCCTCTTCTCTACTGAAAGGGCCTTTGTTCCATCATAGCAAAAGGCCTTAATGCAATTCAACTGTAGCAATTCAGCATTCTGCTTGATTTTCTTGATCTTGTTAGCTATCTTGTCCATGGCTATAACTTCACCCTGAAAAAAATCCCAAAGTTTTCATCAAAAGCATAGGGATTAAATGGATGTTTCTGATTTCCTTTCCCCAATCCTGGGAAGTGTAATAAAAAAAGCACAGTCTTCCCTACAGAACTATTTTATTCTTAAATCCACACTCCTGCAGTCCTTGTTCCCACATGTTTTCCACAACAGCCACATTAGTCTGAAGCCATGCACATTCTGACTGCTTGGCATTGTCACTCTAAGGAATGCTGTAATATCTGACTTCTGGCAAGTGGTTTTGTTGTTTGTTTCTTTTTGTTTGTTTTGAACTGCTGAACTGGGCACTAAGATAAAAATTTAATCATTTGAACGAGGGTAGAAGCCTCAAATACATGGTAAAATAGGTCAGCAAGTTTTAAATATGTATGGAGAGAGTAGGAAATATGATCACATTACAGTTCAGAGCTGAGGAAATGGGGCCCACAGCCATGTCTCTGACTTGATCAAACTCATAACATACTGGAATACTTGCAGTAATTGTCACTCAAGTTACTTTGGGAAATAGTGTAAATACTAGAATAAGTTTAGAGGTGAGGGAAGGGAAATCACAATTACACAATTCCTGTTATGTAAAAATAAGATTACTTTTTTCTTCCCCCAAAATAAATCATAAAAAGACACACTGTAGTACCTGCTACATGAAATCTGGGGACACAAAGGAAAGTAAAAAGTAGCATCAGTAAAATCCAGAACAGAACAACCCAACAACCAAAAACTTGTACTAGACTTCCTACAGCAAACACTATATGCTGAGAAAACAACAATTTTTTTCTATTTGGTGATGGCTCTCTAGAGGCTTATAGAAGGGTAAAACGATTAAGTTTAAAAAAAAAAAAAATCGGTAAAGATAAACTGTTATCTGTTTGTCACGTTAGGCAACATGCAGATCTAGGACTGAGAGGTAAGAATGGATTAGGTTGTGTCAATAGCATCCAGTCTTCAGCTGCTGTGAGCCAAAGCAMCTCCTACTCGTCCCCAAGCACCATTCAATTTATTGCACATGCAGTCTAGGACCTGACTGGGCTTCAAAGTTTCATCTGTTGCAAGAACAGTGGATTTGGTGCACATCTCTGCATACTGCAGGGATAAAGAGATAATAGAATCATAGAATGGTTTGGGTTGGAAGGGATCTTMAAGACCATGGGCAGAGACACCTTCCACTAGACCAGGTTGCTCAGAGTCCCATCCAAGCTGGCCTTGAACACCTCCAGTGTTCAAGGGATGGGCTATTCACAGCTTCTCTGTTCTTTTCTCCAGAGAAAAAAACAAGCTGCAAGACAACTCTTCTCCATTTGGCCCGTGCCAGCCACTGCCAGAACAACTACTTATAAGTCATCTGAAAAAACAGTGGTCTAGACTGAGATGCAGATAATAATAAATTCTCAAGCTTTAAGTATTCCTGATTCTTATTTAAGAGGTCTTAACATTACAGAGTAATCTTACATCTTGGTTATATAATTTAAAAACAATATAGTAATGACAAAATTAAATCACAAAAAAGTAAGAGTGATTTAAATATTCTGTAATGTTAGTGGTTTAATATGCTGTGAAAAATTAGTATGGAAAAATCTGTGAATGGAAYTTAAAATCCTCATTCTTAAAAAATGTTTTTTCCATACCTCTATCTTCCATATTTTACATTAAAATTACATACTCAGAAAATGAAAATCAAGTGAGATAAATATTTAACATCTGTATTCTTCATCTTTACCACATCAGCTGCAGGCAAGGACAATCAAAGAAGTTCTGCAAAGTTATACAAAATGTAGATACACAGATGGAAAAAAAATATAGATGTTRATTAATCCATGACATAAATATATGATTTGCAGACTTCCTTTATTTATCACACTGAAATTCTCTACTGGAAGCTTTATATATATATAATGTCCAATGACTGTCTAATGCATTATTAATGCCTTCTCGTTGTTCCATACTGATGGAAAAAATACTTCCACAGACAAACAACCACAGAACTGAATACAAGCCTTTTCTCAATACATTCACACCATTACATGCTGTGCCTTCACATTTATGCACAGGCACCTGTCAAAGTACTGCATAATGTAACTGCAAGACTTGTAAACAATCTGATATATTCTAATAACCCTATTTCAACAAAAATAATGAAGTCTTACAAAATTTTAGAGGAAATCTTACATACTTTTCCTCTCTGCTCAAGAAGAGCAACCTGCATTTCTGTATTTCACCGTGCACATAACATTTCAACATATGCAAAGCTGTAATCCTGTATTTACATTCTTATTACATTCTCCTCTCCTTTGTCTCTCTCAACATATTTTTTGTTTCTTATAATTTTTGTTGCTTTCTCATTAGATAGTTTTGGATTTTGTGACATTCTACTATAGAAGGACAAATTCAGACTAGAAATACAGCCTAAAATCATATCTCTATGCAGAATTGATAATTTTTACTGAGAAAAATCATAATCGGATTAGAAATTTTTTAGTAAATTTTTGTAGAGGGTTGTGGGTTTCTTTGGCACACAGTCATAACCTCTGATTTTTATGCATCTCAGTTTCATGAATCCAGCATATTCTTGCATAACTATGCCTTGCATGTAGAAAATTCTATGATTAAAAATAATTCAATAACATTTTAAAAAAGTGAAATTAGATACATTTCAACTATCAATCTGTAGCAAAAAAGATTTTAAAGCTGATGGTGAATACTTGATAAAGATTGTCTGTTGCCCATTACAGTAACTGATGTGTAGCAAAATGCATTGGTAAGTAAAATGTMAAAATATCAGTTGTTTGCTGCTGTAAATTATCTGTGCATTCTAATAGTTAAGTGAAGAGAGCTATACAAATGAACAGCAGTCAGACCTTCTTCCTTAGAAAATGCCAAATTACTTCTCTTACCTGATCATGCATTAGTGCTGCAAGATGGGTTGTTTTTCCTCCAGGTGCAGCACACATATCCAAAATTTTCTCTCCTGGTTGAGGGTTTAAAATATGGCTCACAACCACAGAAGGTAAATTCTGTAATAAAAACATATATGGGAGAATTCAAACTTTATACCCTGCATCAACTCCTTTATTAAGGAATGGCAAATGCATTTAAAAATATAATTCATTCAGCAGGGAAGATACCTGTGATATTGCTCTCAGTTCTTTGACAGAAAATGAACTGTTTGTATTATATATAATGGACAGTTTACGTAAGAAGTCTCCAGTGGCTCATTTTTTATTTAAAGCTATGTCTGTGTATCTGACAGAAGTTTAAGAGCTCATGACCGAGGAAACTACAGTGCTAATAGTCCAACTAAAATAAGCTGATACTGGCACAGACCAGAGCAGCTCTGTTTATTACAAATACTTTATACTAACCTGTTTACTGGAATATTTACTGTATTAACATACTGGTGCAGCTAAAGAACAGTAAGATCAAAACACAGAAGTCTAAGTTTGCTGAATTGAAGTAGCAAGAAGCTGAACTGTGCTATTAGTTGTACAGATGCACTGAAGAGAAATAATGTGCAATAATTGTGCACAGTACTGCACCTTAGACAATATGGAAATACTTTCTTCTCAGTTCAACACAAAGGTATAAAAACCTTTTAAAGTTGTCTTTAGTACTTAAATAACATCTTCAAATCAACCTAACATTTGGAGAATTTCATGATTATCTACAGAATTATGTACCTTGAAAGGGGCTCATATTGCAGGGTCCATAGGCAGATTCCAAAAACTAACAGCTCTATGCAGAGTATCTGTGCAAGAGGAATTTCTACGTTTTTAAGTGAATATCTCTTATGTTGCTTTGAACATAAGAATAATATCTCTTATGTTGTCCCTTCTCATAGCTCAGACACAGTATGATTAAACCCCTACATGTAGATACTGAGTTAATTTTAAATGCTTTGTGTTCCTCAAATCCAAAGACTGAATTAGGTGCTATAATGAACAAGGAATGTAGAAACTATGAATGCCTGCTACGAGAATATTCATTATTCTGTAAATAGTACAGACTTTTGATTTTGGAACAAACATACCTGTAAAAACAAATGACTAGGAAGCACATTGTCAAATGAAGGACTAAGGTAGACTGGCTCTACCATTCTTATGCCCAGCCCCCTGAAAAACATGAAAAAAATTCAAATACTCAGTTTTATACATTTTAACAGTAGTCAATTAAAATCATCATGTTTACAAAGAGCAATTTGACAGAACAATCTCACAAGAATGAAAGAACAACCAAGAAAAATACCTCTAGAAAAATTCTCTAGAATGACATCATCAAGTTGAGTAAATTATGGCAAAAGATGCATTACATGATAAACTGGAACTATCTGTAAATTGCATAAAGCAAATTTCTGGTTCTGTACACAGGATAAACCAAGATGTAATCCAAGCCTTGATACTGTAAAGMAATGCATTAAACCAGACCTAAATAACGTAACTTCAATCCATAACTGCTTTTGGCTAGCCATGTGTATGCACTAGGGCACTGGCATGTGATTTCCTAGTCAGATTTTTCTCCATTTCCTAAATTCCTGAGATTTTAGTAAAATTACTACAGAAATCCCATATGAAAAGCCTTGCAGGAACATTGATTTGCCTGTAAAGCTATGGTTTGAAATTAGAAGTCACCTAGAAGTTTTAAATATGGATGAAATTCTGATGCAGACATGTAAAACCAATGTACCAAGAAATGGATAACAATAAAGAGAAAGCCATGAAAAAGCAGCACTGAGCCTACAAACAAAAGATTACTGAAGAGACAGAGTATTATTTTGCCTATGTCCAATGAGAAGGAAGGATATGAGAAAGGAAACTTGCAAACACCAGATTTAGCATTCTATAYTGCTGTTCCATGTCGCTAACTCAACAGCTACATCCTACCACTACTTTTACTATATTTAAGCTCTCATAAATCAGAAATTCTCTGGCAAGGTACTTTTTTTCACTAGAACTTTTGTAGTTTGTTCTCAGGAAGAAAAGTATTGGTCATTAATTTGACATCCATAGTCTTTTCCATGTGTTTTAGGTGACATGAGAGGAATAAACCATATYCTTCATCAACAAAATAGAAGAACAAGTAATCTTGAAGTAGGTAACTACTTTGGCAAATGTTAGTAATTTTTTTAACCTTATGTTTTGTCCTTTGTTCCACCAAAAAAAAATAAAAGCCCCTACAGATATTTTTTAAATATGGAGAAATTGACAAGGCTGCACTTCTGTTCCATCCAAAGAGGGAAATAGTACTACACAATTCCCCAAAATGCAATTTTGCCAGAGTGGGAACATTTGTCACTTCTGTTTGATATTATTGAACTGAATAAACATAAATGATTATAAGACCCCAAAGACCCCCACTTATTCCCTCCTACCTTGCAAGTAAATTGGTATCTGAATCCCAATATGAAACTTACGGCTTCCCAAAAAATATTGGAAATCCCAACATGCAAGCCATTTTGTGACTTCGCATAGGGTACAAAATAATTCAAACTGTTTTCCCATTTTCTTCCTTCCCTTTGAAAATTTTTACATGTAGATTGCAATTACTATGGACTTACTTCAGTTGGCCACTTGAACTGAAGATTTCACTGCGGCTGAGTTCTGAAATTCCATTTCCAAGGAAAACTTTGACTCCATCGAACTCTTTGGCTCCTCTTTTGCATTTCCCTTCAATATCTGAATACACTGAAACCAGATCTCCAGCTTTCACAGCTGCACAAAGAAAAATGGAAAGCTTGAAATCATCAAGACATTTAACAAAACAGTAGTGTCCAAGTAACTTAGGATTTTTAGCAGACTATTTACTTCAACTCTTCTCTCATACCAAACTTCACACTTTTTAAATGTAATGAAAGAAGACCAACTGATATAAAGCTTTAAAGTTTTACACAGTGAATGACAGCTACCAAAAAGACTGGAGGTACTGAGAGACACCAAGCTGCAAGTCAGGCACTGTGTCTTGTTTTCTAAGAGGCTACACAAACCTGCACTTTATTTATTTTATCATSGCAAGGTCACCCAGAGGTTTCAAGCATACCTTTCGGATCCAGTCCTCCACGTGTGCCCCAAGCATACAATTACATGAAACAACACTGCTCACCCTTACTGAACAAAGGCAGGAGTGCTAAATTTATCTAATGACCTCTCAATAGCCACCTAGAACAGAGCTATAGCTGCTTTTTCTTTAACTACTTATTGCTTTGACACAAGTGATTATATATTCTTGTTCTGGTCTGGCTCTCTTCCCTTTAAGGGAACTGCTGTTCTTAACAATCCTCTAAGAGAGTTTTATATCTCCAATTAAAACCCACCAGATGAGAAAAGTATGTAAATATACACCAAACTCAAGAAGTGTTATCCTATAGACTTATCAAGCTTTCTGAGTTAGGAAAAAAAAAAAGGGATGGTTTAGGTGATTTTACATAATAGTGAACAAGTGCTATGTGTTGACTGGCTGAAAAATATGCTTAATAATAAAGGTCTCTTCTGATAGCAATAAAAAATTTCCAAAACTGCACTTCTGAGGTGACTGACAGGCTGGAGGAAAAAGAAGATGTAACAAGACTAATGGCAGTTCAGCTTCCCAAGAATTCTTGGAATTGTACTAGAGAATCCTTGTTCCTATTTTCAGGTGGCCTTCTGATTATTTCAGCCCAAATGCCCTGAAATTCTTAAATTTGTASTATTTGTTGGGTAGCCATTGAAAATATATTTTTTACACTACTTATTTTTACACTGTGTGACACAAAACATTATGTGCTTGCTCAGTATTAATGTCTGCTTAAACTTCACTAAAGAAAAACCTGCAGCAATTCAACTCTTCCATCAAGYATATCTGTCAATGTTTTTTGCAGTATTCAAACATAAATGATTTWATTTCACTCTCTGCTAACAATCATCCTTTCAAAATACACTAGTCCTGCATAGGGCTCTTAAGTTTTCTGTAGATTATAGCAGCATTCCACAAACATAAAGGTTAGAGTGTGATTAGTTAAATTAAGCTCAAGCCCCCTGATCATTAGTTTACCCTCTTTTGGATTGTAAGTTCAGTGATTAAMTATGTGTTCTTGCTGGACTATTTTTTTCCCTAGTTAGACCATCTGTGCTTAATACAGCTTTATTATATTTGGCATCAAGTGGGTAGTGTGCCCTTTTATTTTATTTTCTTATCTGCAATTCCCCTGAAGTGTTCCATAAGTTTTATAGTATCTTTATTTTCTTTGAATTGATGTTACATGCATAATTACATGTGGCAATTATGATAAATCACTAGCTGACTCAAAGAAGGATTTGAATATTTATGGCGTTGTGTAAATAAGCAGTTCCAACAACTGCTATGCCAATATACTTATTTCATTATCAAGCCCTAGATTGAAAAACATTCCTGTTCAGTGAATTGGACTTAAGCACGTGCTTAAAACTTCTTGAAGGTTTTTTCCTGAAAGGAAATGAAATGACTTGATAAATGCTTTTCTGACTCATTTTGTTTAATAATAAGAATCAAGATGATCACTAGATCTCATCAAAATAGACTAATAAGGTGARTCATCCAAAATTATACTGGTTTTACATAAAGTTAATTTGACATTTAAAGAACAAAAATAGGTTGCTGAACAAAAATCATGCATATGTAGATTTTTTTTTATCCTGTCTCACAGGCATTGATGCGTAAYTTCCATTTCTTAAGAATCTGACATAAAAACTGACATAAATTTCTTCTCATCAATGAAAAATAGATTTTTACTACATCCCTCTTACATAAACAAATGATCACCAATGGATTAAAAAAAGAAAATATGGGGTTTTTTGATTTGTAACTTAAAATCTAACAGAACCATGAAGGTAAGTGGCTTTATGACTGAGTGAAGAAATAAATAATCTGTAGCTATTAAATAATCAAGATACACATAGTCACCATCCAGATGTGGTATCCCTTTTTTTTTTAAGCAGCCAACTTTTGTAAGTTTATTCAATTTATTCATCCATATTAAAAGTTACAGTATTCAGTAGTAAAAAACACTCTTTAAAAAAACAGGGTTTACTTTGAAAATTCTCTTTAAAATATTTTGAAACTAAAAACGAGAAACTGAAATCCTTGAGAACTAATACTTCAGCCACAAATTATATGGAAAAAGGAATTTATAACAGGCCAGGCCAGTGAGAAATAATTGCATACAACTTAATATTACTAAAATTAAAAATAGTGAAAATATTTTAAAAAACTCAGAAAAGCTTTAAAGTCTCATTACCATAAACCACAACTGTAAGAATAATTTCAGCTGAGAACAGAAAACAATTTTGCATCACTATTCATTTATTATTCAAGGGTGACACTTTTTCTGTCATCTTTACAACTTAGTTGGGTGTATTTAGAGAAATCTTACATCTTGAGGTAGATAAAATTCCAGGAACATAAACATGTGCTCCTCGAAGTACTGCATATCCACACTGGGCTCCAACTATGACTTCAGATGCATGTTTTTTTAAATCTCTCCTAGAAATACAAAATACATTTGAGTAAAAAAGAAAAGTATATTGAAAAAAAGCCAAATACTCCCCAACTAAACTCTACTTCATAAATATGGATTTTGCCAGATATAATAGAGAAAAAGTGGTTAACTATCATGTATTACATTTAATATATTTATTTTACTTCTAGAGAAATCAAAGGAAAGTGTCAAAAAGAAAACCAATCCTCAAAATAATGCAGATTCTGGCACATTCTGCCACTACTATGAACCTGGCACAGGAATACAAATAAATTATACTGGGATTGAGAAACAGTCCTCTATCCCTTCCTATGCCAGATGATTGTAAAGTGACTTTGTGTTTAACAACTGCAGAGGAACTCTGGATTCCACTTGATTTCTTCCAGTGGAAGAAAACCCTGCCTTGCTTAGCTATATAGTTCTATATTCCACAGAAAAAGTTTGGCTCTTCTATCTGCCACCTACCTGCCTTTCCAGGGAGGATGTATACATGTCACTAAAACATTAGTCTTATAAATAAGGAGAGAGCTCTGTTTTCGTTCATTTTTTAAGACTAAAACTGTGGCCTGGTTAGTGTATCGACTGTCCACCAGGCCCATAGTAAAACAGAAGTTGTGTCCCAGTTTTAATGAGTTAGTTATAACAACCGTTTAACAAGAAATCTGTAAGAAAATTGTGTTGCACAACATTTTAAGGCTAAAGACTGAAAATTACAAACCTGGGTCCAATGACAGGAATTAGTAAAATGTCTTGAAGTTTAGGGTGCTCRAGAACTGGAACACATAGTCCTTGAAATTGCTGTTTCATTTAAAAAAAATCATTAGTAAGCACTACTAATAAACTTAATATTAAATACTTAATTAAACTGAAAACCATTTTTCCATTCATATTTTCTAGGTGTAGAGCACAAAACACAAAAGTAGTTAAAACAGTTAAAAGCAGCTGGGAAATAGTGTGCAAGGGGGCATTACATATTAAAAGYACTGGTGCAAAAGACTAAATATTCCACAAATTCAGAAATAACAAGACCACAAAGAGRTTGATTGAGAACTGACTTCAGGGAGTGGGAGAGTGTTCTGACACTCATAACCCTATCACTGTTTTTTTCTTTCTTCTGGAAGAACGCTGAGTTGTTGTCAGAACACACCATTTTAGAAGCTTGGGGGTATTCTGTGTTAACTCTTAGCTGTTATTAGTTATAAGCCACTGTTTAACTCTACTCATGTATTGCTTGTCTCACTTAATAGGCCRGCCTGGCAATAATTTTCATTTTTCTTGTCAGTCCAAGTTTGGGCACAGATAGCTGAGTTACGTATTCAGCTGAAAAAAAAATGCCATTTTATAAAGTTTCCATGATTTAAACAAAATTATGTCTTCTCATCTGAGCCTTCTAGACTATAACCTTAAAGCATGTAAAACCATAAATCAGTTTGCATGTAGTAAGTAAGTATTTTCTCTTGAAAAAGGAAACAATCCATGATCATACTTCTGTTCAAAAGTGTCATGTGGTTTCCTTTTCTACCATGTAATCACACTTTAAAATACAAGAAGTTTGTGAAAAGCTGGTCTTAAGTCAGTTTTCAGCAAAGCTTTTTGCCTCGAAATGAAATATAACCCTGCAATATCCATTTCCAGACTTCTACAATCAAACTAAAATTAGCAAAACTCATTATCATCCCAGCCAGCAGAACACTGTCAACTGCCTCTGCATCACAGAAATGTCTTGGCTCCTGTCATGCAAAAGCTCCCTTTACACCCACTAGCATTAATAATTTACTTAAAGAACCAGATYTTTTTAGAGAGAGTGAAGATCTAGGACACAATTTCAAAATAATACATTTCTTAAATGTAATGGTTTACATACTATCAAAAAAATAAATGTTTAATTAAGATAAGTAAAAATACAGAAGATTATATAAGGATTAAAAACAGATTTTAAAAAAGAAAATATAGTGGCTGCAGAGCATCACCATGGCTCCAGTTTCAAAAACAAACCAATTTTTTCACTTTCCTAAACAGTTTCTCCAATTATATCTACATATACAGGCATTCTCCTTTAGTCTTAAACACAAGTGTTCTAAGCATGCTGAAGACAGCTCTCTGAGGTTCCCTTTTTATCTGTCATCTTCTCTTACAGATTTATGACACCCTTACATTATTTACCACAGCAGTACCTCAATCCTATCAAGGGTTTGGATCTGCCATACAAAAAACAGTTGGATGTCTTTTCCCTCTGTTATTGCCTTTCTTGGAGGGATGAGATGAGGGATACTGGTACACAAAAAAATTTCATTTAATGTTTAATGCTGGCAGGAAATGAGTGTGATTGTATAATGTTAATACCACGGGATACACTGAGGTAAGGTACAGTTTCCAGTAATGAAAAGGTCTCATGTTCAGAWGGAAGACCCTGCTATTCTGCTGTAACAAAGAAATTGCACAAACCTTCTGGATCTCTTCAAACAGCAATTTTTTCACATGTTTCACTGAGGCCAAGTGGGTATTTACTCTTACAGTTGTAAAAGCTGGTGGATGAGATAGATGACTTAACAGAGATTGGTATTTTTTCTCTGCCTCCTGTGTACCTAAAGCAGTGATAAGCTGAAAGTGAAAGAAGAGATTTTTATATATTAAGAGATTCACACCGAAGCCTCTTGCTCAACACAAAGGAACCTCCCACTGAATAAACATTCCATAGAAATTGAGGGATATGGTTGTGTGGTGTGCAATAGTGACAAATTTCTATGTCTGGAAGCCTAATTCCACCGGAAGCCTCCTAAATTTCCTGAAAAATACTTAYTGGAAAAACAGCTGTATCAGCAAAATCGCTGCAGTTCGCAGCAAGTATCAAAGCAACTGCTAGAGAGCTCTCTGCTATTGTACATAGACCAGCACTAAGGAAATGGAAAACTAAATTCAAATCTATGAATCAGCAACTTTCATACTGATAAACATGTACATTAAAAAGCAATTTTTTCATCCTTGGCATTAGGAATTAATAAGATTGTCTGTAGTATTCTACACTGGGGTAACGGAGTATTTCTTGACAATATTATGTGGTGAATATGTGCTTAATTATCTATGAGCCACTCTTCAGTGGGATCCAAAACTGAATTCTCTGACTTATACTCAATTTAATTATTTGTATGCTACTTTGAGCCAATGGGCATAAACACTAATTTTCTATTTTAAATATAGAAATATTTTATATAAAAACCACTGTRTTTAATGTGAAGACAATTTTTTATTGTAAGGTATTACACAAAAATTTATTATTTTGTGATGGTWAGGGGTAACTATGTCACATACCTCATTATTTCTGAACACTTTGGTGAGATACTCTTCAACTTCATAYTGGAAAACGATTTTAGGGAAAAAGGACATCTTCCTTTAGTTTTTAAAATCTGCTGGCAAGAATCTGAAATAAGCAAAGTATTTTCTTCATGATTCTTATATTCTGTAAGTTTACAAATTTAGAATTAGATGTAGCCACAAACTAAGCTGTTGGTTCTGATTCTTCCTATTTTAATAATGTAATTTTATTGCACTTAAATTTCCAAATATTGGTCAGAGTATGACTCTAACATTACTCTCAGTTACAAAAATTCTACTGATTACTCTCAATTACAAAAATTCTACTGATCCTTAAAATAAATCTTCAAGCTATCTGGTGAAAAAAATACATTGATAAAAGGTACAGGAAATTTCAAGATGTAGCTTTAATTCCTCTTGAAAAGTCTAGCTATAAAGTCTTATTGTAGCTCAGTCCTGATAGAGAGTTTACTCTTTACCATTTTTGTCTGTAGGTAATAAAATGCAGTTATCTTCCCAATGGTATCTGCCCACCCCTCAAAAATTTTGAAAAATTATATACACTTCAGTCTGAAATGAGACTACCTAAAAATTTCAATTTGCTTACAACAGCTTAAATAGAAGAGAGAACATCACTTTAGATTTATTCCATTCATATTAAGGAATTTTAACTATTGAAATACATTTTCATTGTACTAAATATACTTAGAGAAGAGAGATCAGAATGTTTGGTATTCMTTTGACTTGAATAAGAGATTATTTGTCTCTTTTAACATACAAATGCCTCAAGAATATTTTTAATTTTTAATATTTCTGATCTAATTCAAATCTGTATGATAAAGGAATGAGACCTTATGTAGACTTACTTTTGAGACCAGACAAAAGCAAAGTTTCATGGGTAGGAATTTCAAAGCCTTATTCGGCAACATTAGCAGCTATTGAAAGAAAGAAACTGTAATTAAATTAACTTCTTTCTACAGTCCAACCAAATGCCAAGAATTTTCCCAGCTATTGCCACAAAAACTAACAGTGGTACAACAGTACTACAACCTCGCAGTCCATACAACTGAAATTACCAAAGCTCAGATTTAATGTTTCAGAAAATGTGACATATCATGTGCCTGTTGTCCTAGAATGCCTACATTAAAGGAAAAAAAAAACCAAACCACAAAAAGATCCCTATATGGCCTACATTTCAAGAGGCTTTCCTTCAGAACCATAATAAAGTAGCCTTTAAAAAAATCCCACACATTCTAAATTTTTTAAAGAATTGGAATCCTGAAAATAATTAGGCAGACATTTGAAAATTGGTAGAAATATGGTGTTTATAAGCCCTGTGGGTGAGTTCAATATTTACATTAAGAAGGCAATCTTGCAGGCTGGGGAACATAGCTGAGAAGGGTCAGGACGGATGCTTTTCAGTTCAGATACAGTAGGAAGCCAGGCTGATGAGGGAGAGAGTGCCTAGTGCCCCGTCAAGTACAAGCGKCCGACTTCAAACGTTCAGCAGGAGCCAAGCTCGTAGCACCTGAGGTTTGCTTTTTTTTCTCCAGACCTGCTGTGCCGTACACTTTGTCTCAGAAAAGGTATGACGGGCTTTGCCAGAAAAAAATTTTACTTTTTTTTCCACTGGTTTTTATGTGTCTCTGTGGGGAACAGCAGCGGGGAACGCGATGCCGGACCAGGGCTTTGATGCAGCTCCGCACATGAACGCTACCAGTTCATGTGCGTGGCGGCGCTACCACGCAGTCACACGCAGCCAGCACCAGAGATGCCGAGCAAGATTTTCAAACCTCCCTGCCCACCCTTTGCCACACGAGGAAAATGACAGTGGGGTCATTGTCGCAGGGAGCGGAATATGGGGCTCCCTCCTTCACCCCCTCGCCCGCCGCTATTGAAAACATCAGGGTGCGGGGAGGAGSGGGACGCGCAGCCCATCGCAGCCTCTCAGGCCCTGCGCCTCAGCCCAGAGGCACCCGGCAGGCGGCCGCACCCCAGCGGGACGCGCCACCGCCACYGCCTCCGCCCCGCCGGACCCCGAGGCACACACAGGCCCGGGCCAGACCTGGGCCGCAACGAGAAGGGCGGAGCACGCAGCTGCCGAGCCGGACCGGAGGGCGCTCAACCCGCCCGCGGCGGCGCGCAGCCCCGGACCCACGGCCCGACACACACTCACCGCCCGACACACACGCACCGCCCGGGCCGCCGGGCCCGCCTCCTCCGGGCGCAGCAGGAAGTGCCGCTGCCAGTGTCACCATGGGAGCCGGGCACGCCGTGGCGCAGCCCCTGCGCTCCCGCCTCGGCACGGCATGGCAGGCGGCGGCAGAGCCCCCGGGGCGCCCGACCTTATCGGACAAGACGTTGTCTTGTCCGCTTTTTTTTGTTGTTGTTGTTTTTGTTTGGTTGGTTTTTCTGTTTGGTTGKTTTTTTTCTTTTTTTTGTTTTCTKAAATTCTGCCGAGTGTAACAGGTTTTGTACTTCCACCGCAGGCTCGCTCGCTAGGGCGGAGCCGGGTTCGGGCTCACTTCCTGACCCTCCCCAAGGTGCTGCTTGGGAGGAAACTCGGCCGGGCACCCACGCAAGAGCTCAGTAGAGGAAGCTGCAGCACAGCCCTGAAAGTGAATCCGCTGCTTCCACAAGTTCTACTGTACAAGGGAGCACTGCCTGCCCTGAAACCCTCAACCCTTCCCAAGGGCAGAGGCCGTGGACCGGCCACAGCACCGCCGGGCTAAAGGACACGACACGGGGCCGGCCAAGGCGCGCTGCCAGCGCCTCCCACCCCAGCGGGGCCTAGCGCTCCTCGCAGCATTCGTCCCTTGCGGGGCGGCTCCGTACTCCCGAGCGTGCTGGCCGCAGACCCCTCTGCTTTCCCCGAGCCCCGGTGGAAAACTGGCGCCTGTCCCCTCAGACACGCTGCTGCTGCCGCCATGAC